>VZRQ01003012.1:452253-465663 GCA_013397975.1 Machaerirhynchus nigripectus | reverse complement strand
CACAGCCCCTTCCGCACCTGTCCGGAGGGTAACTCACACAGGGACTGAGGTTTTGATTCATAAGGACAAGGAAACCTGGCCTCGTAATGAATAAGCAGGAGGGTAATATCCTTCTCCGCTCTTAGGAAATTGCTGGCTTTGGGAGGGGTCAGCTCTGGTATGTGAGGGCCGGTCACATGCCTTCAGAACTGAAAAAAAAAAGAGGAAAAAAAATTATTAGAGGCTTGCAGGCTGCAAGCTCCTATGAGCTCCTGGGTGTCTGAAGATTTCATCCCTGCTGTCCTCCCTGTCAGCTGCTGGCCGTGCTTAAACGCAGTAAGTCCTGATAAGAGCTGTATGATGGACCTGCCTGCTTTGACAGCCACCTGCCGTGCTTCCTTAGGGTAGAGGGATGTCAGCTGCCCCGGGGTCTTCCTGCAGAGCAGGCTGGTTTACTTTTGCAAGTAGTCCTTTCCTCGCATAGCTTAGGTGCCCTTTGTGCTTGGCCAGTGGAAGGAGGGATGGCTGGGGGAGAACGGCGTGCAGCTTGCCTTCCGTTGGGACTCTTCGTGTCTTTGGGGTGGAGTTTACTCTCTTTCAGTTCTCTGAGATGTGCTCAGCTGGTTAGAGCATGGTGCTGATAATGCCAAAGTTGCGGGTTTGATCCCTGTGTTGGCCATTCACTTAGCAGTTGGAGTAGATGATTCTTTTGTGTCCTTTCCAACTCAATATTCTGTCATTCTGTAGTGATTATCCCTTGAGGGGAAAAGAAATGTTCTGCAGCTGAAGTAGCCTTAAATTTCCACAGGAGGGGGTGGGAGAACAGGGGGAGGAGGGGTAGTGTGTGAGGTTTCAGAGCTGAGCGACAGCCTTGCTGCGTGTCAGGGCACCACGGGATCCTCAGGAAACACGCCGAGCCGCAGGTTGCCAGTGTAATGAAGCTTTGTAATGAAAATAAGGACGGTGCATTTGGGCCGTGTTTGGTGCCCTTGTCTCTGTGTTATCCTTGCAGCGGCATGCAGTCCCCACTGTCACACCCACGCTCCAGGTGCTGGACTCCTCCCTTCCCATGCCAGTGGACTGTGTTAAGACGAGCAAGGCTCAGCCTTCCTATCTGGGAGTCTAGTCTTGCTTTTAGAGGCAGTAAGGAAAACTGTTTGCAAGCTGCTACCAAGACACTGAGCTTGAGTTTTCATTTTCTTGACTAGGTGTAATCCTTTGCAAGTTGATTCAAACTGGTGATCCAAATCAGAGTGGGATGAAGGGGATGTGTTTCCAAAACAGTAAGATATACCTGAGGGGAAAAGGAGTTACCTTTTCTATGTGTACCACAGGCAAAGCATCTGTGTGACTAAATGTGAAGTGTGAAATTATCTCTGTGATGATCTCTATGCTTCCAGACTTTAAAGACTGGACTTCTTTCAGTGTTTTGTTTTACTGCACACTTTACAGCAGGCTTTCCATTCCCCTTGTATGCTAGACTCAGAATAAGAAATTTAAAAAACGCCTCAAAACAAAAAAACTTATGGAATTTCTTTTCCTGCCATAAGTGCCTTTTCCTTTTGTCTTGGGAAGTATAGTTTCTGTTGGCAGGACATTGCCCAAGATTTTTCTAAATCCAGAGAGAAAATAAAATATCTGTATTGCAACTCTTAATCCTCAAAAATGCTAAATATTTGCCACCTGCCATCTTCTTCGAAGAACTGCTGGTGCTCAGCAAATTCTGCAAGTCCTGTTATTTTTTTCCCCCTAGAGATGCAAACACAAATTTAGTCACATATGTATTCAAGAGGGGACGAAAACAAACTCCCTAAAGCAATCTGGTGATTCTCAGAATAAATTCACAAGAATCTAGCCTGAAATTCCCATGGGCACCAGGTTACTTTTAATTGTTGGGGCCTCTTATAGTAGTTCCCATGGTGGATATTTTTCTTCTGTGTATGGGTCATTTCCAGCAGTTTCTTAGTTGGCACTCTGCTTATTCCTTCTTTAAGACAATAAACTTTGTTGACAAATAAACCCAGTTTTGACTCCTTTCTTCAGGTTGTTTCTGTAAGTTTCTTCCCAGTTTGTCAGTACTCTGCATGCCAGTTATAATTCTGTTTTTCAGTTTGCACACTGGTATTTTTGTCCAAAGTGGCTTGTATTTGATTTATCAGTGTAGTTACAAGACTCAATACTTAGAAATCTAACATGTAACCTTTACACATTCATTTTATTAGTCTATCTGACAGAGGTCTGATAGAATTTTTTTCCACTTTGAAGACTCACTTTGTGACCCGGTTGAATTTTTTATTTAGTGTGAAGTCTGCAGAGATTCCTGTTTTTCTGAATGGATGTTTTTTCACCTTCAGACACGCCTCAGCTCAAGACTCTGGGACCTAGGAGAGATAGGTTAGTCAGAACATGGTATTTCGTGTTTGCTGCCAACCATACGCCCAGGATAACAAAGGTTATTCAGAGCGATGGCATTGATTGTTGTCCTAGAAGAGCAAATGCATCAAATGCATCTGCAGCTGGTGAGCAAAGCAAGTGCTGGAGCCCATTTGCTGGCACATGGGCTAATGCATCTGTCAGTTGTTGAGCTGCTGCTAACCACAATATGCTGGCATGGGTGCATGTTGAGTCCAGGTAAAGATGAAGTGGCAGAATTCACAGGGGTAAATTTCTGACACTACTGGCATTTTGACAGCTGAGGATTTGCCTCGTTATTATGCAGCCTAGTAATTTCTAAAATGTTACACTACACTGTTCACCTTGGTATTCCATCCAGGAAGGTGTCATCGCTTTATCAAGGCTCTGGAGATACGCTGTACAGAGTTTGCCTTTGCTCTGGCTAATGAGGTGCTTGAAACACCAGTTTAGTGAGGGTTTGTAAAGCTGCTTCTGGTTCCTAAATAAACTGTTGTTTTAGGGAAAAAAGGGCTGCTGACTTTTCGCCTCTTCAGTTCCCAGCCTCCTCTCAAAATAAAACAAACAAAACAAAAATCCAGGAGCTGACAGAGACAGAAAAGGAAAAAAAAATAGTGGAGCAGCTGATCATTTTGCTACACAAAGCGCCTCAGTATAGAGCTGTCAGCAGCTCAGCTTCTAAGCTGGCATCTGTTGGCACATCTCCATTAAAGTCAAAGCCATTTAGGTCAGGAAGCCTTGATTCACCAAAACCGAGGCGTCTCTGCCAGCTCTGAGCTGGTCCCGAAGTGCAGCCTGCCGTCTCATCCATTAGCCATGACTGGCTGCTAGTCAAGCCCCTCTCCACGTTATTGCCGGTTATGTCTCTTCTTCCTCTGCGTGTGTGTTGGGATAGAGAGAGACAGAGCCTGGCAGCTGGCAGGACGACATAGAGACCATGCATGTCTTCGGATGTGATGCTGGAGCAGTGGTGGAGAAGAAAAGGGCACAGAGCATGCAGACTCCTTGCTAGCACAGCTGGGTGAGCTGTGGGTTGGTTAGTGGTTGTTTTTTCTTTGTTTTTATTCACTGTTCTGTTTGAGGACAGGTGGCTCATTTTGCTGCACGGTTTCAATGTAAAGCTTCTGTGTGATACTAGTGCCAGTGCTCAAGTGCTGCTTCTGCACATATGCAGGGAAGCCTGAACCGAAAGGTGTAAACACATGTATTTTTATCCATTTGTTTTGCTCCCTGCCAGGGAGGACCAGCTGCCTGGTTAATATGCACTTCCTGAGCCAGTCTCCCAACAGTTAAACCAAGCACAGGGGGGAAGTACTCTGCTGGCTTCCTAGTTTTGGTCCTGTCCTGGAGGACCCCGCAGGAGCCTTATAGGGAAGGAGGGTCATATGGGTGGCTGAACACAGGGATGGCTCTTGACACCTGGAGCAGGTGGGCTCTGAGGGGAGACCCTGAGGGTTCTTCAAACATGTAGGGGCTGAGTGTTTTCTGAGCAAGGTCGTAGGTGTGCTGTGCATTTGTTGGGTCTTTCTTTCATTTATATTTGGGGGCAGGTGGATCAGATCCTGAGTGTGGGGTAATATGCATTCAAAAGAGCAGTACATATGTCTATACATGTCAGAAATATCCATGGCAGGGAAGAGCCCTTGGATACCCCCTTTGGCGAGGACCAGGTTTTCCCTTTCTAGGCATGGTGACATTAATGTGGCGAGTGTTCCTTTGCAACCGCTAACCCTTGCCATAGTGATGTATGGAGCCTGAGGTCAAAATGGAATCAAACCTGAAGTATTTTTAGCAAGACATTTGTACTTCAGGTGGCAGCGGGCCAGCATGTCTGTGTAATAAAGTACAGGCTGTCTCTTGGAAGGGCTGCAATCCTGTCCCTGCATGTGGCGGGACTTCTTGTTCTAATGCTGTGATCCTGTAACGACAACGATTGCATTCGCTGTATACAAACCTACCAGAAACGGCATTTTCTGAATGCTTTAGCTGTTAGCTCCCTTTTTTTACAGTCGGTACAAATTCTTTTAATCAAAGAAAAAGACAAATGATTACAGGAAGGAAGAGGTTATTTTTGAACAGCAGTGTGCATTTCAGCCCCTGAAATTGACTTTGCATATGTATTTTATCGATAACCAATAGGGGATTACAGGGATTGTTACTTTTAACTTTGCTCCTCTCTGTGTGATGTGACAAGGCTGAGGTGCTTTTTAATGGATGCTTGGTAGTTACTCTGGCTTGTGGACACTGTGCTTGTTTTGTATGTCCTGGCTGATGCTGTGCTTGTGAGACACCCACTGAACTGAGTTGCAGCAAAGTGCAGCTGTGTCAATCCTCAAAGAGGGATCTACTTCAAAGCATGTCTTTGAAGAGAATCCATACGTAGGACTTCAAAGCTGATTAAACCATTTGGAGTAAAATAGCACACTGAGTCATCTGCTAGGAAAGGGCATTATTTTTATTTTTTTATTATTTTTCTCCCCTTCCTATAGTTGTATCTTGGAAGAGCCCTGGAGCTGAAGGTAACTGGCAAGGTAAATCATTGCTTGAAGTGTTTTTGTGCTCACTCTCTCCTGGCTCTGAAGAATCTGGTTTGGAGCTGCAGCAAAGCTGCAGCTCAGCCGTTCCCAGTCCGTTTGTGTGGTCGGGTCATTTGTAGCAGGAACTGAGTCATCACATCCCACTGCTGCTGGGATTTCTTCACTTTCTTAAGTGGGGCTACTCCTTTCAGAGCCAGGCTGTTCAAGCACAGCTTTTCAGGTCCCTTTAAACAAAATTCAGACTGTGCCACTGCTTATGTCTGGTCTGCTCTGAAATGTGAAAGGGTATCATTCAGTGAACAGCCACATCTCTCTGAAAGGTTGCTGAGCAGGGATTTGTTTCCTCAGGGCAGGATGTAGGGGGTGGAGGGGAGGAGTGGGGGCTGGCACCTGACTGTTTCTGCTTTGTCCCTCCCAAGCTTCTGAGGGGCTGTTGAACTAGTAATAGAGCATGCTTTTCATGGACAGAGTTGATGGTTATGGCGGGAATGCTGTCCTGTTTCAGAACCGGGATGAGAAGGCTTGGAGTGAAAGCATTTAAAACAACAGGACCAGCACTGTGCTGCAGAGGGTGATTATCAGCTTCAATGTGGCTCCCCAGTGGACGCTGTACCCCTGCTGAAAACAACATGGGTTCTGGCTCTAGCTTCAGCATGCCAGAATGTCTCTCCACCCTTCCTAATTTTTAATCATTGCTGTGTTTTGCTCTGATGGATTTTGCTGGCAAATGCCTGACACTGCCTGCCTTAGAGTAAAGCTGATGTTAAAGGCATGCACATTTATCTGAGATAAGTTGGTTTTCCTCCTGTTCCCTCCTCCTCCCTTTCCAAAAAGACTGTGAAGGTTCCATACCTGTCTTATCCAAGTTCCCCCTGCCATCGGTGCAACCGGTGCACTCCCTCCAGACGTGTATGCCAGAGGAATTAGTGTTCCTTGGGGAAGGAACATATGCACCCAGGGGAGTCCATGTGCCACAGAGCATACTCTGTGCATCAGTCTGGTAAAAGTGGCAGGCAGCAGCAAGCTGGGATGACCAAAGTGGCTGGGGTGAGGACAGCACTTAGGCTGAGTTGTCACACCCTGCCACTCAGTGTCAACTCTGAACATCACTTCTTTGCTAGCAGCTGGGCCGATTGCGTGTCGCTGTTGTACTGGGGATGGCAAGAAACGACATAGGCTCGATCCAGGAAGGAAGGGAATCATTAGTATACAGACTGATTTTTATATACTAGTTCGCTTGAATGGCATAAGGTCATTGGTTGCAGACCATCCACCTCTCAGAATGATTGGCTAAATCCCACAACACCCATTTCAAAACATTTCTCCAGTCAGTACCACAACGAAACAGCATAACAACTTGCACCTTCGAGATAAAGGATTACTTTACAAAAACCTCTAACTGTTTCAGCCAGCGTCCGTGTGAAAGTCCTTGTTTTCCCACAGACGCAGGCAGAGAGCTGGAAAATCTCTCAGTGACCGACTTTCAGCATCCACAGTTGCTCTGTGCTTTTACTCCATAAAGGAAAATGCTAATATGCATTTCTTCCTTGGGACAAAGCAGAGCGTTTTTTCTCCATGGATTTGCTAAAAAATGTAGACCATACCAAGGCTTAGAGCATCATAAACTCATACTCAGGCTGAGGTTTCCTCTTGCAGCCTAGTTGGCTGGGAGTGTGGACCACTGAGATATGAGGTGCCTGTATCATTATCATTACATTACTGGCCTTGCTGTGTTTCTTCTGGAAACTGCAGCCATTCTTCAATCAAACATTACTGTGTAGAGTTTCAGTTTTGGTGGTACCTGGGATGCGAAATAGGGGGGAATAAGTGAATCTAGAATATTCTCAAACAGATCAAGTGTGCTAAGTGCTGAGCATGGCAAGATTGAGCTGTCTCGGCATTGGGAACTAAATCGCTGTAGAACTGGTTGATAATAGAATAAGTGAAGAAAACAGTATAGCCTAGCATTTATGGTGCATTACCTTAAAGCTGGAAAGCCTGGCAGAGCTTACAGTCTACAGCTTACATGTTTCATCTGTGAGCTTGGAGAGGTGACTATTGCTGTTAGAAAGTATTGCATTCATCTGTGAGCTTGGAGAGGTGACTATTGCTGTTAGAAAGTATTGCATTCACCACAGCAGCTGCTTGTAGAATTCCTGTAATTTCTCTGGATATGGTGGTCACAGCCTTGGTCCATTCTCTGTCAGTCTGGGGATGCTTTGACGGAAGGAGAAAGGATGCATCAGGAGTGCTTTGCTGGGGACAGAAATATAAAGGTCTATAGACCTGGTTTCTGGCTACAGCTCATGTGCTGTGAGACTAGAGAGGTCTGGAGTTTCCTTGTAGCTTCTGTTTTCTGTGTTTTCTGATAGCAGAGATTAATGTAAGTGTTTCTGGATAAAAATCAGCAGCCATTGCTGGACAGGCAATTGCCAGTAATACCATTACAGCCCCTTTTGGCCTTGAATCTAGGATTAGGGGGAATATAATCTATTACATTTTTCAGCCTGCTTTTTTCAGTGGGGGTTTCTCGTTTTTATGTGATAAAGAGTAAAGCTGCATGAGAAATCCATGTCCAGCCTTGCTCTGTATCACAATGCACTTGGCACTGTTTTGATGGTAATGCTGCTGTGGATTCTTAATGTGTAGAAACTGTAGACTGTGGAAGAGAGACCTATTTTTGGCCTTGGTTGCTCTTACCTCTTGATTAGAATTCATTATAAACACTTTACAGAGGGAGGCAAATATTAGTGAGTTCAGCAGATTGGTAAACTGAGGCACTGAGGAGGGAAAATGATGCAACTGGAAAGTGTTGAAAGTAAGAAAAGCCTCAGTAACACCACTTGGATCCTGCTGAAATATCCTGCCCTGAAGGCAGCTTGCACAGTAGCCATGCATGGGGCATCTGCATTTCCTAAGCCCTCAGTGATGCGAGCACTGAGTCTTCAAGCCACCTAAAACACTTGAGAACTGAACTCTCACTTCAGTGCTAAGAATATGTCATTTCCCCTGAGCAAAAGGCTTATGTTACATACAACCTGTATTGATTTGACAGCCTTTTTGTACTCGGTACTTTTGTACAACCTACAAAAAGTACTCACTTAGTACTTGCTTCTTGTACGAAGTACAAAAAGTACTTAGCCCCCCTTTGTTCTGAGTAATAAGCTAATCAACTGTCAGAATTAACTACTGGAATAGCAGAAGGAAGCATCCCTTACTCTTCAATGCATCTATGGGCACCCTCAGTCAGTATGAAGCTTTAAATCAGGGAAGTTGGAAGATAAGGTTTCTTATGCAGCTCTGTTGACTAGTTTTGGCAAGCAGGGGAAAGAGCACACCCTCCCTCTTGCTGGGTGTTCCTCCTTCACATCCCAACCACGGCTCCAAGAGGCAAAGCAGAAGCTGGGAGCTGCCATACTGCTAATTTCACTAAGTGGCAGATGCTGGCATTTCCTTTCTTTCTAAACTTGTGGTGGTTTGTGGTAACGTTGGCTCTCATAGTGCACTGGTTCCTAGCAGAATACAGATGTTCCTTGTCAGCTTTGGCCATCTTTCAGGGCTATAAATACTACTAAATACTAATACTAATAAAGTGCAGTGGTAAAAGAAGACTGATACATACTGAGGTTCTGCGAGTTGGCGTGACTTTTGACACAGCATTTGTACATGAAAGACTCTGTATATGTGGTAGCTCACCTGGGTGTCCTTTGCTCCTGTCAGTTGTTAGAGATGGGGATTTGGAACAAGTTGTGCCTGATTTGAATGGACAAGGTGTTGTTTGGGGCATGTGTCAGAGTACTCTTGTCGTTTGCTTTCTTCACAAGTTCTTCACATAGGCCAAATTTAGAGAACTTCAGACATTGACTAGTGGTTTTGAAAAGGGCCGAGGAGGCATTTTCCACAACAACGATGTCAGGAGGGGCTTTTTTTCTTTTCTAAGATAACTGATGGCTAGTAATGTTAGTATTGTTGGAATTGTATTTACAGTATTAATTTCCTTCTAGAGCATTGAGACTGACTGCATTTTTGTTATAGCACCTTTTTATTTACACTGAAATAAATGCAAACCAATGCAAATCCCCAGTTCTTGCAGGAACAGGTTAGATTTCTGTTTTCCCCAGATACGTGATAAAGAAGTTGTACCCACAGGGTAGATGTATGATATTTCTGATGTTGTAGCAGCACTAAAAGGATGGAAACAGAGGTAAAATGGGGAAATCTCCCTTCTGTACTTGTCCTTCTCTTAAACTGTGGATGAGAAGAGAGGTAGGAAGCAAGTGATGATTTGTGGCATGCAGAATACCAAATATTTAAATTTTATGCTCACCTCATATGAAAATGTCATCTTTAAGGAGTTAACAAGTGGCTAGCAGACATTTGAGTAAGTGGCTAGACAATTGTTACTGGAGCACAGCGATCAGTTGTTTTAACCATGGCTTGTCAAGTCTGAAAATTACAGTGGTGCGTGAAGCCGTGGTATGTTGTTTAGAGTGCTGTGTGTTTAAAGTCATCTTTCACTCATTCCACTCGTATCTGCCCTGTGCATGACCCTTGCTGATCATTCATTAGCCCTGTGTAAATACAGTTGTAGTAGAAAGAATTTCTATATAGCATAAAAATATAGAAATAAAAATAGAAATGCTGTCATGCGCGCACATACACAGAGCTGAGATTTTGCAAGAACTTTCATGCCGTTGTCAGAAAAGCTTTTCTAAAGTTAAAAGCCTGCCTTTGTGCAGGGGTGTGTGTGGTGGGGTGTGCTTTTTGGTGTGGAGGGCTCTTTCCTCTTTGACAGGAGAAGCAGAACAGGCACACAGCTCAGCCAGAGCTTTCCTATTGTACTAGAGGTGGGAGGAATCTATGAGTGCATGATTTATCTTAAGTGCCCTGGGATTGCCATACTGAACATCCTGACTTTGAGCAGCTGGTGAGGGAAATAACTGCCACCACAAGGGAGCAGGAGGGAAGCAAGGAGTTCTCCAGGCTGGCATGGGTGGCTTGTGTCTCTCATAATCCAAACTGGGTTCTCATTGCTCCGAGTCCTGCTTTTTGTAGCACTGCCTTCCCATGGGATGTCCACTGTTCATGGGCAATACAGAAGCCTCTGAGAGCTCTGGTGATACTATCTTAGATTTAAGGAATTGTACTGTTTCCAGGACAACTGCAGAAGAATGAGGGAAGGGACTTGTTCTGACTCAGCTTGGAGTAGCTGATCACCCTGGCTTAATCACTGCATTTCTCCTGAAAAATGGTTAACAACCTACTTTTACAGAGGCCTCTTCAAGCCAAGCAAGCAATTGGGTTAAAAAATACTAATGCAAGAAGCAGTCAGGTGCAGTTGTAGGCTGATAATAGCAAAGAGCTCTCTCTGAAGTGAGCCCAAGTTGAGAATGCTTAGCACAGTCAGAAGGATTTGCCTATATTTGGCTGTTGGTGTTAAAACACACTTAGCTTCTGCTGGCTGCTATGTGGATGTCCCTGCTCTACACTGCTCCTTCAATTTTTCAATTAAGTGGATTTTGCTACATTGTGTCATCTTTCATCCGTACAGTTAATTGCTTTCTATTCTAAGAGGAAACTCTAATGCTATCTTATTTTTCTTTTTTCCATGTTCTTTTCATCTCGTAGCAATGTTGAACTACAGAATGTGGTGTTAGGCTCCAGTGCAGCTATGGGGAGCAATGAACTTCAGGAGAAAGATGCCACTGGAGCCCTTGGCCACGATCTCAGCAATGGCAGCAGCAGCAATTTGGAAGCAGCTAGGCGCCTGGCTAAGCGCCTCTACCATCTGGACAGATTCAAACGCTCTGATGTGGCAAAACATTTGGGTAAAAAGTATGTGCTGATATGAGGCCTTTGGCCACAATGTTATTATTGCTGGTTCTGGAGGGGTTCACTCTTGAATGATAACCTTTACTTATTTCTTTGCTTTTCTATAGCAATGAATTCAGCAAGCTTGTGGCCGAAGAATACCTTAAATTTTTTGACTTCACAGGCATGACGTTGGACTATTCGCTCAGGTAGAATTCCATTTGTGGACTTTATGTTCGTGCTTTAGTAACAGTGCTGTTTGCAGTGTTGTCCTGATTTACATGGTTGTCCTTTTGGGATGTAAGAAGGTGAAGAGAGGACTGCGATGTATTTTGGGGACGGGGCTTTCCTCTTCTGTTTGGCTTGGTGTGCTGCTGTACTCCAGTGCTTCTGGAGTGGTGGCACTTGGAGAGGGAAAGCTTAGAGATGGTCCTTGATAAAGAGGAGCTGGAGAAAAGTGTCCAGTCAGTTGAAAAACAGGGGACTTGTAGTCTGCCAGGTGCTTCTGAGGAATTACGATGTTGCTCACAGACTTTCTGGCTGATGCCTTCTGGAGCTTACTCTGCTTTGCTGCAGTGTACTAAGACCAGGGTTTGGTGTGGCTTGGCAACTCCCCTCTCTGTGTCTCCCTGAGGTATCCAGAAATGTGCAGAACAGGAAAGCTTCCATGTGGAAAAAGCTGTTGTGAGTTTGGTAACTGTCAGTGTGGGTGTTTGAAAACCCAGCCCTTCAATTTTGTTTCTTTTTTACACTGGAATCGGGCCTCAGCATTGTTTGTGTTCAGTACTTTTTTTCTCAAAGTCAAAACACCAAGTTTGTGTAGCAGTGGCCTGTTAGCGCAGTTGCTGGCATTCTGGTGTTTAAGGGGATTTAAATGAGTTTACATCATTTGACTGAGGTTGCTTAAGTGGGATTTTTTTTTCTAATGATACAAATCCAGGAGGTGTGCATGCACTTCTTAGCCCCCTTGCAAATGCATTTCTGGGGGTCTGATGCGCTGAGACCATAGCAGATCCAAGGCACCCACAAGGTCCTGCCTGCTGAAGGTGGTGGAAATGGAACGTGCCTGCACAAGCATGAACCGCCTGGTCCTGAAGCAGGGGCAGCAGAGCCAAGCTGGAGCACCTGCTCAGCTGGGGTGGGAGCTGCCGGGCAGTGGGAGGTCTGCTGCTCATTCCAGGTTTTAGCACCCCTGAAGCCTGATGCTAAATATACCCTTCTTTTCAGTTGTGAAATCCAACACATAATTGCTTTGTGGCACATATTTAGGAGGCCTCTGCTCCCTGTAGATCTCCTGTTAATATTTATAGTTATGACCTTCTCTAAAATGTGCCCAGGCTCATGTAGGACTTAAACAAGCTGGGGGTTGTTGAGATTTCAAGAGTAGCTGCAGTAAGTGCCAACTACATGCCCTGAGCATGCAGCAGCAGCAGCTGGGGACAAAGAATCGTCCCAAAGCCTGGGGAAACTGAGGCATGCTGCCTCATGCTTGGCAGAGAGTGAGAGGTAACAGTGCTGTTGCTGCTGGCATGCTGACACACTGTGGTTTATTGAGCATTTTGGAGGCAGCTGCCCAGATCCGTGCTACCTCCCAGCTGTGGGAGGCTGTTGTGCAGTGTCAGAGGAAAGTCTGAGACCTGGGAAGAGTTGTTCCTTTGCTGTCCACTCCCTGGATCCATGTTGCCCATGCACTTCCTGCATGTCTCTCTTGCAACCTCTGCAGGACTACAGGAGGGGAGGAGTTGGGGTGGCTGTTCCAGCTCCTCTAAGTGCCCATTCTGGAGTCCAACCCTGGACACAGGGAGAGTAGATTTCAGGCTGCTCAGGGAACCAGTTAGTAAGGTTTCCTGGAAAAATGCTTTTGAAGGTGCTGGGATCCATCAGTGCTGGTCACCACCTCCTAAGGGCACAGGAGCGGGCAAATCCAAAATGTTGGAAGTCAGGCAGACAAGGTGGAAGGCTAACTTGAATGACCAGGGATCTTCTGGAGCTAACACAAAAAAGGAGGGTGATGGTCCATTGGGAGCAAGGTCAGGTGATGTGGGAAGAATACAAAGTTGCTGCTCACCACTGTTAAGAGAAAATTGCAGCTGACAAAGTTCAGTTGGAGTTGAACATGGCCAGTACAGTGTGGGACAGCAAAAAGATTTTTGAAAAATAAGTCAGTTGAAAAAGGCAGTGCAGAATGGCTCAGTGCCTTGAGCTGGAGGACCACAGCTGTGAGAATGATAAACTCTCAGCTGACCCTAATTTGTGTGGGATCTGCTGCTCCATCTGGATCCTCATAAGTCTGTGGGGCCATGTGGGAATCATCCGGAAATTCTCAAAGAGCTGGCTGAAGTAATTGTGAGGTCTCTCTCAATGATTTTCGAACGGTCTTGGGCATCTGGAGAGGTCCCAATTGACTGGAAACTGTCTAACCTTCAAGAAGGGCGAGAAGGATGACACTGGAAACTACAAGCCTGTCAGTCTGATTTCAGTGCCTGGTAAAATAATGGAGAAGATTATTCTGGGAGGTATTGAAAAATACCTGAAAGACAATGCAGTGATCAGTCACAACCAGCACAGCTTCATGAGAGTGAACCCACCTAGCTGATCAGGGGAAGCCAGCTGATGCAATCTTTTTCAATTTCATAAAGCTTTTGATGCTGTCTCTCACAGGACCCTTCTG
>VZRQ01003012.1:418278-444689 GCA_013397975.1 Machaerirhynchus nigripectus | reverse complement strand
AGCAGGGGAGGGGGAGCATTAGGAGTAAGACAGGATCTGCTCCTGCGCTGTCTCTTTCCTCTGCCTATTGCCTTTCTTGTTTTAAGAGACTGTAGGCACTCAGGTAGAACGGGTGGGTCTTGTCCAGATTGAAATAATGACTTGCCTTGGCTGCCTTACTCTAGTCCAGGGTGCAAGAGGGAAATTGCGACTTCAGACCCTGAGTAAGCATTTAGATCCTGCACACTTTGCCCGGGATCTTGATACTGGGTGCAGTTTGGGCATCACAATGTAAGAAAGATACAAAGCTTTTAGAAAGTATCCAAAAGAGGGATATGAAGATGGAGAAGGGTCGAGAGGGGAAGCCAGATGAGGGGCTATGAGATAACTTAGTTTGCTGAGTCTGGAGAAGAGGAGACTGAGGGGAGACTTTATTGCAGTCTACAGCTTCCTCATGAGGGGAGAAGGAGGGGCAGGCACTGATCTCTTCTCTGTGGTGACTTGTGACAGGATGAGAAAGAAAGGCTTAAAGTTGTGTCAGGGTAGGTTTAGGTTGGATATCAGGTTAACCCAGAGGGCGGTTGGGCACTGGAGCAGGTTCCCAGGGAAGTGGTCACAGCACCAGCCTGATAGAGTTTGAGAAGCGTTTGGACAATGCTCTCAAGCACATGGTGTGATTCTTAGGGCTATCCTGTGCAGAGCCAGAAGTTGAACTCCATGATCCTTGTAGGGTGCCTTCTAAATTGCTTGGAAAGTTTATTTAAAAAGGTCTTAAAGTACAACTACTTTTCCCTGAGGTGAGCACAAAGAAGAACTTGACAAAAGTTCTCAGGATTTTCAAAACCAAACTTTCCTAGCAAACCTTAGAAGATCAGGAAATTGGAAAAATTTAAAACAAACATTCAATCAAGATAAAGCATTTCACAGAGCATTGACTTAGCAAACTTTACTCATCCAACCTTAATTACCCATATTTCAGAAAATGGAAATTACGAGTAGAAAAGGAGAGATGAAAAGAAAGAGAGAAAAACAAGATAGAGCTACTGCCCCAGATCCTAGTGGTTTCAGCTTCCATAAAATCCAAATACAATAGGGACACAATCACACATCGTGGGGTCTGCTCTGACCTCCTGTGGCAAGCAACCCCCAGCGGGGGCTTACAGTCATCTGGCCACCCCGGGGCTTGACTGGGGCTCCAGGGCAGGGTGTTGGGCATTGCTTTCAGTGTGCCAGTGACTGGTGGAAGTTCTGGACTAGAGGCTCCAGAGGAGGGTGTGTGGAGCAGTGCACCATCCCATTTTCTGCAGAGCTGCTCCCCCTACACATACATTTCAGTTGTTTTGAGGCAGTAATAATTTTCTTCTTGGACCTTCTGTCTCTCAGACCTTCCAACTGTATTCTCTGGTTCTATGAATCTGGCTTATTGCTGAGGGCCTTCGCCACAGGACCAGCTTAGAAACCCCCGGAGTCCTCTCTACCCACATGAAGCCAAGGCAGCATAAATAACTGTCTGTGCTTCTCCAAAATTAAGTCTAATTGAGCTCTGAATGAGGACTGAGACAGAGGGGGAGAAAAACAGGATACCCTGCTGCACCCACTCTTGACACAAGAATGAATATATTTTACTTTTCCCTTTCTGCACTGAAGTAATGAAGAAGGAGGTGTTCATTCAGGCTGTGGTATTGGTATTAGCAAGCTAAGAGTGATAGCATGATTTCCTGTCTTGTTTGCTTCATCCATGGGTGCTGCAAGACATTTTTGACAGTTACTAAAAGATCAAAGAAAGACTGTTCTGGTTTGGCAGCTCTGTGATGACCTTATTGTTAATTTATTTAATTATGTGTATTTCTTGATAAAACAGATTCTTATAAAGGGAACAGACTCAATTAGTCTATGAGGCTCAGTTTCAGCTTCTTAAAGGTCCATATGTGGTTTTGCACGTGACTGTGGTTATGTCTCTTTCTGCAGATGGAGTTCACTGTCTCACCTGTGCCATGATGCTGCTTAACACAGACCTGCATGGCCATGTGAGTATGCACAGCTATTTGTAGACTGCTCCTATCCACACCATGCTGGGACGAGGTGGTTTTCCGGCAGTCCCTGTGCTGGTGGCCTTCCGCTAAAGCCCCTGCAGACAGCAAACAGTGAGAAGGCTGCACTCCCAGGCTGTTGTCCTGGGCAGGCCTTTCCAGCATGCCTTGATCAGTCATATGTAAGCTGGCATTGTACCTGGCTTTGCCATAATGTCTGAGCATATTCCCTGTCCTCAGGCCCATCTTTCTGGTGTGTTTACCATCCTTCCTGCAGCAGGCCCTGACCAGGAAGCTTGGGATTGGCTTCACCTTTACAGTATGTGCAAACATGTGGGAAGGCAGAATAAAAACAGAGGTGAAGAAGTTCGGGAAGGTCACAAAGGGAAGGTGATGTTTGCAGGCATCCAGTTGCAGGGGGCAGATCTGGTGGAACCAGAGTTTTGCACAGAAAAATGATGGGTGTACTCAGAGCCAGGAGAGTGGAGGGGGCATGTGGGCATGCTGAATGGCAGCCCTGTGTTCCTGCACTGCCCACCTCTACCCACTGCCTGCCTGGGGGAAATAACGTTCTGGTTTGAGTCCTCTTAGTCATGCTGCTGCAGGGTGCCAGCAGCTTTAGGATGGGTATTTCACACCCATGGTGTGATACAGCTGCTATGCAAGGTATTCCCATGCTGATGGGAGGCTTCCTCTGCCCTGGAGTTAGGATGGAGTGGGTAAAAACACAGGGAGCATGGCATGAGAGTGTGCAAAAGCAGTGGCTTCAGACAGGTGGCTCTGGGGCTTCTCTGTGGCCCTCCACTGAACTTGCAAGGGCTCTTCCAGGAGGGTATCACTTACACAGTGAGGGAACTCTTACACATTGAGGGTGTTGGGTCAGGCAGCAGGACATGAAGACATGCTGGGTCTGTCTCAAAGGGCTGCTCAGCCCCTGTGGGTGCAGGTAATAAAACCAAGACTTGTGTGTTCACTAGGAGTTTTGAGACCTACCTCCCATTAATTGAATGCCTTTGTCTGAAGGTTGTGGAAGCAGGAGGGGGAAGGGAGTTGTGAAGAATTTTTTCTCTGAAGGCATAGCCTTCCCTACTGAAGGGTGTGTCAGTCACGTGTGAGGGTAATCGGGGGTACAGGAATGTGCTCCAGTTTGTCTCTTAGCACACATGGCTTCTCTTGAGCACATCTGAGGCTTTCTGCACAGGTATCCCACTCCCCAGAGCAATGAGCAGCCTGGGGTTCCTGCTTTCCAGCCTGCCTGGCCTCACTGTCCAGGGAGGGAGACCAAATGGTCACGCATCATCCTGACAGCAATTCCCATTGCTTCCTGTGATGCTTTAGTGGGCCCTACTGTCTTCAGAAGTACTGGAGTAAATGATCTGGCTCTGACCCATCACTGGTGCTGCTGATTCTGGTTGTTGCAGTGTGTAACTTTGGAGGCTTATCCCACTGGCAGTTGACAGTGTGTTATGTATATGCAGCTGTAGTATTTGCCAGACTCCTGCTTGTCTTATGTCCATGGGTGTGTCATCAAGTTCCCTCCAACCCCTCTGATATCCTATAATTTTGGCCTTCTTACTGCTTTGCATTTTTCCACATAGGTGGTGAGTTTGGCGTTTTTGACTTGGAATGCAGCCCTTGCAGATATGCCTAATTGCCTGTTTCCTAACAAAGATAATGCTTTGCCTCATCCTTACAAGGATTCTGCTAGAGCAGGAAGCGAATGAGTCACAGAGCTTGTCTACACTGAGCTGTGTTTGTTACTGACATACTGATCAGAAGCTCAGACACTTCTACTTCACAATAAGCTCCAGTGCTTGTAGGGCTGTAATGCAGCTCCTCTGCCTTCAGTTCACACTTGCCATTAAGTCTTGTAGAAAAACTTACTTATCCCCTTCTTTTTCCCTGTCTTGCCTCACTTCGTTCTATATGTAACTAAACAATTTTTGCTAGGTGTGTCTTGGAAATGCATGCTTGCTTCTCTGCACGGAGGCCATCACCCACATTGCTAGAGAGTTTTGAGGTATCTCTGGACCACCAGGCACATCTTCTGGAACCTGTGGCACTGTATGGAGATGTTAGGCTTAATCCTGCAGCAAAACAGCCATTTGTCTCCAATGCCACATTGCTGTTGGTTTTGGTCAGCATGGGGAATCTGCAAACTGCTATGTGGAGGAAACAAATGGAAGCAGGCTGAAGTTGCAGGGAGAAAGGAAAGCACCTGCAAGTCTGCTAGACCAGCTCCAGCCTGCACCTAAAGACTGAAATTATGAGCTGTGTTCTATAAGCTTTGCAACCAGAAAGCCAGGAATACAGCCAGCCTGTGTTGTCAGGAGCCGTACTGTTGTTGGAAGTCATGCATTGTTCCAGGGTTACTGCTTGCCTTCTTTCTGTGGCTTTGTGCTGGCTGCAGGCTGTGGGATCTTCCTTATTGGATAGGTGAGGCTGGTGGTCAAGATTTGTTGGTTTTCCCTCTCTCCTGATGATTACGTTATGGAAGGGAAATGGAAGATGTGCTATCATGTAACTCTTTAAATTGAATGACCTGTATTACCAGCTGAGCTCCTTCCTTGGGCTCTAGGCCTGTGTTAATTTGGGCTCCTGCTCCTAGCCCAAGACAAAGCTCACACAAAGCTCTTCTGCTGTATTTCTGCGGACAAAGCATGCCCTGACAGTGGAAAAGTCATCTTCACCTCCGTCTCCTGACTGACAGTGGTGCCATCCTCAGGGATACCATGACCATCACCGAGCCCCATTTTCCCCTCTGTCTTTACCACGTTTCACAGATCAGCTCAGGCTGATATCCTTTCCTTGGATATCTTTGGTGTCCTTTTTCATCAATGCAGAGTTGTAAATGCTGCCCACTCATAAGGCTCCCTGTGTGTGAAGCAGGGGACTTCTAGCACCTGAGGGACCAAGTACAGACACTTTCTCTGAGGGGTGATGGAGACTGGGAGATGGAGAAGGGTCTGGAAAGGGCCTCAGTCACGTATTTCTTTGTGCCCCACAGCAGATTCAAGTAGAGCTTTTCCATCAGAGACTGTTAGAGCTTCTGGAGACATGGGGATATAAGGCACCATGCAGATACCAGAAAGCTTCATCATTGTCCTCTTCATTACCTCCAGCTTTAAGCTGGGGGGTTTTTTGGGGGTGTGTGTGGGCCTTTGGGTGCAAAAGCACCTTCCCTTTTCTAGCTATATGCATACAAGGACGCTCATCTATGAGTAATCTCATGAATGCTTTCTTAGTGCTGCTTGCCTTGGGCTTAAAGGAGAGCAGGAAGATTCATTTAATCTGATGTTGCTCATTCCTGTCATTTTGGAAAGCAGCAGGAATATGATGCTGTGTTTCTCTGACATCCCTTTCAGAACATCGGGAAAAAGATGACCTGCCAAGAGTTCGTTGCTAACCTCCAGGGGATGAACGATGGCAAAGACTTCCCTAGAGGGCTCTTGAAGGTAAGGAATTAACTGCAGAATGTGAGTTTCATTTTTACTGAAGGATGGTTCAAAACAGAACACCCATCTTGCATATTCTGAATCTTATTGTCAAACATGACAAGTGATGGGCACGTTTCTCCTCCCAGAACATACATAATATATACAGTATTTAATCTGTTGTTTTCCCTCTTGCCTTCACTTGATAGCAAAGGAGACTCTGCAGCACAGAGGGGTGAGACTGAGCTGCAGCAGGTCTGGCCCCAGAGCTGTGTGCCTTGTAAACTCCTGTGGCCATGCCAACCCAGAGTGCTGTCTCCTGAGTACAGCAGACAGAAGCAGCCAGTTGGCTCTGGCTGCAAATACATAAGAGCTAAGCCTGATCTCTGTGTACAATCTGGAAGGCGTGTGTGTTCTTTCATCAAAGGTGCTTTGGGGTATTCACATTAGAGCTGGAGATGTAATTTCAGATTATAATGTGCTGTCTGGCACAGGCTGCATTGCTTCAGCTTTTGTTCATTAAGTTTGTGCCAGGAGTTAAATCTGAAGAGGGGGAAGAGGCTGAGCAGGACAAACCTTGTTTCATTGTCAGTAATAATGAGAATGTTTCACTTCTTTTTTTTTGATTGCTAGCATGAAACAGCACTTTGTTTGAATGAAGACAGTTGCGCATACACTGGAGTTCATAATTTATTCATTTTTTTGTAATGGAAATAAAAATAAGAGGCTGCTGCATCTGAGAGCTGACCCAATGCCTATTGAAGTAAACTAAATGAGTTGCCATCTCTTCTGTGGGTTTTGTGTCAGGCCCATTGTCAACTACAGATGTACCTGCATAGGTGAAAGCAGCAGAGTTTGTCTTCTAGTCTTGATAATTTCTTCATTTCTTTCAGCCTCTTCAGGGAGCTTTTTGTTGGGCCCTCCTGCCTCAGTTCTTACGAAGCAGTTGGGAAGATAAACTCAACCCCTCTTTATTTTAGATTTTATGTCTTTAATTTTTGAATCTGTATACAGAGTATTCATCTGTCAGCAGCCACACTTAAATTATTTTTTCCCCCAAGGAATCTCATTTCTCAGTTTGCCATAGAGGGATGTGTTGAGATTAATTTGCAGGCTAATTACAGCCCTTACTGAATAAATAGATCTCCAGATTGTGTTTAAATAACCTTCTGAGTGTACTGACAAGAGACTTCCACTGGTGCTCACCTGCTGTTTGTTTTCCTGCTGACAGAATTATGCAGTTGGGGCTGTACCTTGGTGTTCAGTGCCCACCTGCTAATACTAGGGATGTCTGATTCTTCACCCAAAGCAAATACCAGGGCTCAGGATTTTTTGGTCGTAGACAGACAGAAGAAGTTCAGTGTTGGTGTCCCACTTGGCTTAAGGCTTTCTGCCCTTTTCTGTGTGCTGCCTTGATGTCTTGGGTACAGAGGTGGTGCCTAGCTTTGGTTTCTCATCTGGCTTGTCTGAAGATTTGATGAACTGACCCTTGTTTTTTAATTTATTAGTGGAGGGTAGTGGAGTGAGTACAAGGAATTGTGTGTGAACTACTGTGTTCGCAGCAGCAATGCTGGCACTAAATGTGTGATTACAAAGACTTAGCGGAAATTAATTTTGCATTAGTCTCAATAAATTAAATCCACAGCGCCCTGCTTCAGCACAGAACCAAAGTGCGCATGGCTTGCTGCTGCATTAGCAGTGTAGCCACTGAGCATCGGTGAGGCTGCGAGCCTTCTCCCTGCATCCGTGCGCAGCTGCCTGGGAGAGGAGAGCGGTTTCCACAGGGTGGCAGTGTGTCCCTGTGGGAGTGAGGTCCTGAGCACCCACTGGTGAGTAATGCAGACCTGTGGCAAAGTGAGTGGGCTTCTCTACCTCTGCAGGCTCCCCGTGTTCTCCTCGCAGCCCTGCTGCACCCCTGTGTGAAGCTCTGCAACTCTGCTGAGCCCTGAGCAAAGCTGAGCAGTGGTGGAGGGGAAGGAAGGCCGGGGAGAGCAGAGTGTTCATCCAGGGCTTGTGAAGCTCTGTGCAGCCAGAGCTGTGGATCCAGTTCCCAGAGTCGGGTGCAAATGCGAATGCTTGGGCTATCCGGGACAGCTGGCTTACAGGCATCAATCAAATGTGGCCTTCAAACAATCCCTTCACCCCGAGTGCAGAGTGTGGCCCTGAGTGTTTTGTCTGGATAGGAAAATAGCAGATCAAGGGCCAGACATCAGCATGTGAAGAGGGACACACTTCTGTGTGATCAGTCTCAGAAAACTTGGGACATTAGATCAAGTTACTCCTTTCTTACCACCTCTGTGGGGGAGCCAACTCTATGTTTTATTAAGATTTTTCCCAGCAACAAGAACACTTTTGGTAAAAACCACAAGGTCTTCACAACCTGATTCTCTGTGTGTCACGAGTTGTGCTTTGAGAACAAGTATTTCACTGTGGTTTGAAAGTGGAAATGAGAAATGCTAATATGATCTTGCTCACCTTGTGTCTTGCTGTCTCTTCATTTAACACTGAAAAACGTTTTGCTTTTGTACATCCATCTGCACAAAGATTCATTGCCTTGCCTTTTTCCTCACTCCTTTAGTCAGATCTGAAGTTGCTTTTAAAGTTGGGACCCATAAAGACAAATATGCCAAACTGTGATTAAAAGTGCACTTCTCCCCATGGGGTCTGCTTGTTTTCATGTATGCATCATACATATATATAGAAAGGGAAGCCATGACTAGGATCTCTCTCCTTGGAAAGAAAACAAAATCAGTCTGACATTTTGGCAGTGTCAAAAACCTCATGATTACAGTGTAGGAGTGGTTTCTTTTTCACACGCTCATACCAGCTTTAATCTGCTGTAGTGATACCATCTTCACAATGATATGCTAGGGAATTGTATTGTGTGACCGTAGCCTTCTTCAAAGCTGGGCTTCACAAGATTTTCTGGACTGAGGAGATTGGCTTGGAAAGAGCCTAACTTTGGCCATACATTCTTGCTACAATTCCTGCGGGCAGTGTGGTCTGCACAAATAAATGCTGGTATGGTGCTGGCCACCATGTTTTCCTCTTGTCATCTTGAGAGAAGGTGTGTGGGAGTCCACTCCAGGAAACAGTGGCAGTAACAAGGCCTTTCATATGTAAAGAGAGAAAATGTCTTCTGTGGTCCACAGAGAGCCTGCAAGAAGGTGTCACTGAGGAAATGGATCCCTTCTTTTTGTTAGGCAGTGTTATGGGAGGGGTACTCTGTTTTTAGGCTGTGTGCAAAGTACCACCTGTCCAGCATAAGTAAATGTCCTCTGCATTTACAGTGTCCATGACACCTCATTTGTGGAATCTGGGGCATTACCCACCCTCTGACATGGGCTGACTGGTGGCAGCGCTGCCCCATGACATGAACGCTGGATGTGGGGGAGCCATACCTGGCTGTGTGTCTTCTGGTAGGAGGTGGTAGCTCTTCACTGACCCATTGTACTCTCTGGGAACTTCCATCACGCTGAGGTACCTGGGATGCTCTACAGGGACTTGGCCAGAGTCATACTGTCAGGGGCTGCTGATGGAGGTAAGATGCCAATCCTGCATAAAAGATCAGCTTTTTCTTAAAGGCTGTTTTTTGTGTAGGCTTTATCTCCTGCAGAAGCACTGTAATGAAGTGACCAAATTAACTTGGAGTTGCTGGTGCTAAACTCCTCTGAAGAACCAGTCCTCCTTAATTTCCTAAATGATCTGAATTCTTGATCAGGATTCCTGGGATATGCAGTTTGCTAAAGAAGCTGCAAAGTCGGGTTTATCTCATGTTGCTGTCAGTTCCCTGCACTTTAATTAAGGGGTTTTTTTGCCACTGTCTTTCTGCCTCCTCTCTCCTTCTCTTTTTTTAATTCCCTTTGAAAGCCCTCCAAAGCAAAGACTCAATTTAAAGTGAATTACTGGCATCTTACTTCATCCATTCCAATCATTTCAGGTATTTAATGGAGAGAAGAGAATGAGCATCAGGTGGCTAACTTGCCCCTGCACACCCTCAGTTCCCCCTTTACGGAGAGGAACTAACACTAATTGGACTGTTGTGTACTACCTTATTGCTCTCATCAGCCGTCTCTGCACTTCATCCATTTCATGGCTTTTTGGCAAGAAATTCCGACCTTCGAGGGAAACCTGATGGAGTCAGAGAGATGAGAGCATGTGACAGCATGCCAGAATGGCCCCAGGAGGACTGCATTGGCTGCTGTAACACCCTGCAGCAGTGGGCAGAGGAGGGAGAGGACCAAGTGTCTCTGCTCTACTGAGTAACATAGAGCTCTGCCTCCTTGTTTCTTCCCCAAAATAAAGTTTTTCCTCTTAAACATGCTTCTGTTGGAAATAGTATTTCTGGGCCATTTCTTATCTGTATGAAATGGAAGATCTGTTATGGAAGGTCCCTTTCAGCTGCTAGGAGACAACAGAGTCTAATCGGGCAGTATAAAAGTCAGGGAATGCGGGATGGAATCATTAATCCTTGCCTTAAATTGTTGTTTGTGAAAGCATTCTTTCCTTTCACTCTCTGAGGAGCCATAGATCTGTAGTGACTGGAGGGAACACCCGGCTTGTCTTCACTGCTCCGTATCCTTGCTGAGAATCTTTCTGCCATGATTACCTTCGTTTCCTTCAGCTTGGAGTTTTTTGGGTGTTGTCATTTGTCCTATTCAAGAGAAATACCCACTTAAAGCATGCCTGTGCAGAACTGTGAATTGGACCAGGTTATGATGGTGTGTGTATTGCTTTGTGTCCCTTGAATTACAGAGATTCCTGACACCTTCCTGCCCTGTTGAAATGCAAATATATTTTGTTTTTGCATTTCAGTAATTTAATTCAATATAAAACAAAAAATCTATAATCTATATATTTTTTTTCTCAAGTCAAATAAACCCAGATACTGAGTTGAAGAAAGCCTCATAATAGCAAAAGCCTAATACCAGCTGTGTCTCTGAGCAGGGAAATCAGAACTTTAAACAAGGCTTAAAATATAAAATTTTTAAAGGTGATCCAAGAATAAGGTTTGCTCTGCAAAAGTCTAGGGGTGGTACTAGGGATTGCCTATCTTACTAGGAAGCAGGCTGGATTTCAGGATGGACCTGTTTCTGCTTTCACAATCTGCATTTCTCTGAATTATTTTTGCTCCCTCAGCCTTTCACCTCTTTACTTTCCAATTGTTATTCAAAAGATCTCACCTAGCCTACCAGGCTTTTGTGTCAGCAAGGAATGAAACCCAAGTAGAGCCAGCTAAGAATTTCCATTACTACTGGCTGCAATTATGTGGCTCAATACCAGGCTTATAATGAACATTTGGGAGGTTAATTTTCATCCGTGAAGGCAAGCTCTCTGTAGTGTTTTGTCCAGGTTGATCAGACAAGGGAATTATTTGATGTTTGGCTTCTCCAGCCTGTCAGATAGCCAGGGCTGTCACTTGTCTCCCACTGTAACTGAAATGCATAGCAGCTCCCAAGGATGAATGTCAGCTGTCAAGTGTGGAGGATACAGACTGGTAGTCTCCAGGAATTATGCGCTCTGCAACTTTAAAATAGGAATTTTGGGCTCTTTTCAGGCTGGGAAATCTCTAATACAATGTCACACATACATTTTGGTCCCTATGACATATTACTCCCACCTCCATGTAGGTAGAAAACAAATTCTGAAAAACATTCTTTGATCTTCCACCCACTGATCTGCTTGAAATTTAAGTTCTGTGCTGCATCTCAAGGGAAGGAGGAGTAGGAATATAATTTATACCATATTTAAAAAAAAAAAAAAAAAAAAAAAAAAAAAAAAAAAGAGAACAAATTCCTCCCNTAAAAAAAAAAAAAGAAGAAGAAGAGAGAACATTCCTTCCACCAGCTTTAGGATTATTGCTGTATAAATCTCTGGTATTCCTTCCTTCCTTCTCTTTGTCACCACACTTTTCAAATAACATTGTACTATTCTCTCTCTGACCCAGTTACACTGTTTTCTTTAAAACAAGAGTATTAGGCTGCTCCTTAAATTTAGAATTTTTTTCTCCTTTCCTGTGATGTTAAATGGAATATTTAGTTTCTTTCCTAGGTCACTTTAATGGATGATTACGTATTCATAAGATCCTTGTACAAATATGGGGCAAATCCAAGGCACCAGTTTTCTGTCGTGTTGACAGATGGGTTCTGGAAGGTGTCATGAGATGTAGAAAGAATTCCATGTGCTTTTGGTGCAAGGTAGCTGGACATGACTCCATTGGCAGATGGAATTGTGGAGAAAAGGAATGTCGAAAGCTATGCCTATTTTTCCCCCTTCCACAGTGCAATGCATACAGCCACAAGTGACAGCCACTTGAAACCTGTGTGTATCTCAGAGTAGCCTCAGTTTCCCTCCTCCCCCTCTTTTCTCCCACTTCTCCACCTTCTGCTCCCTCCCTTTCGTTTTGCCCCCTTCCTTTTGCCCTCTTCCTTCCTTTTCCCACTTCCTCACCCCGCCTCCCCACTTCCTTGTCCTCCCCTTCCTTTTCCCCGTTTCCTTTTTGTTGATGTTGTGTTTGCTGTTTGAGAGAAGCCTTGGAGGGTGATTGTTTTTTGTTTGGTTTTTTGTTTTGTTTTTGTTTTTTTTTTTCTAATGCAGATCTTTAGGCAAGTGGTGAGAGGTTTATTTCAGTTGTGTTGACTCCAAGCATGCTCACTGAAGGGACAGAGGCAGAGGCTGTTCGCAGGTGATCTGAGATGGATTGTAGGCTTTGCATCAGTTCTTGAATCACTTTCCTGTGGGTTTCTGTCACAGCTGTGCAGAATTTTAGGGTTTTGATGCTTTTATGGATTTGTTCGAAGTGCTGCAGTTTTCTGTAGCTAGATTTGGCAGCTTTAACTTAAGGAACTTGGTGGTCTGTGTTAGCTGGTGCCTACTATATGGCTCACTTAATTTCTGTGAGCATCTGATAGCAGATGGTAATTCCTAAAAGGAGGGATTCAAGACGAGGAACTTTTTCCCTTGGATACTATAGTGCTTTGCCAGGACGTACAACAGCTAGCCTTTGAAACAGCTGTTTTCAGATCTGCTGCAAGGAACATGAAGATGGCTAAAGGTGTCTCTTCACTTTGAGTGCTAATCAGGTTAACAGGGTGCAGGATTTCTTTGCATCCCTGTTACTATCCAGCGGCTTGTTTTCATTAAACCTGTGGACTCCTATCATTCTCAGCAGGGCATTTACCTTAGGAGTGGTTTCTTTGGCACAAGATGGAGCACGGATCCCAGAGAGATACCGTGATACCAGGATTGATTTGATCTTCCACCAGCCATTGTGGTTGTGTCATTCGGCTCACTTCTAGGTGCTTATTGATGTAAAAAGTCAGTTGTAAAGACTTGTGCTGTGACCATGAGCCTGCTGGTTGTGGATGTGCTTTTAGCCTTCTTCTCATGTAACCCAAAACAGATAGTTCAGTTGCCCTCATGCAGTCATCCATCATTCCCCCACCATTCCAGCTCTTACTCTGCTAGGATTCCTGTTGACCTGGTTGCTTATGCATGTAGAAATGAAGCAGTTGCTGTAGTATTTCTGCTGTTCATTGGAGACATGTAGATTTAATCTTGATTGTCAGCTCCCCCTAGTCAGCAGACCTCAGAAATCATTATCTCAATATTACGGGAATATTACTGTTGATCAGTTTTAAGCTCTAGCTCTGTAGCCATTGTGTATGAGTAGCTTATCCATCAGAATTAACTTTCCCCTTCCTTTCCGTTTTGAGGAGAAGAAATCATCAAGAAAGAAGGAAAGGTGGAGGATGAAGGAAAGATTTAATGTTGTGTATTTAACAAACAGTATTCAGTGGCAGCATTAAATAGTTCTATCTTCCTGTGCTACACAAATATGTTACTGGCTTTTGAGGGCATATTTTAAGTAATTGATATGTCCATGTTTATGTATTTTGTCAGCTTGTGTTGTTTGTATTTGTCATTGACATCAGGCTTAAATGATGCTAATGGATTCTTGTGACTTTGTTTGAGGACACTGGACTTCTTTAGATACAGTAATGTGGTCCTTAGGTTTGTATCCCATGAGCCAGTATTGAATTCT
Organism: Machaerirhynchus nigripectus; assembly: GCA_013397975.1. Taxonomy (NCBI): domain Eukaryota; kingdom Metazoa; phylum Chordata; class Aves; order Passeriformes; family Dicruridae; genus Machaerirhynchus; species Machaerirhynchus nigripectus. The sequence goes on along the minus strand of VZRQ01003012.1, from coordinate 431,202 downwards.
GCAGTTTTTCGTCTTGTGTTGTTGATTTGCTGAATCACATTAGGAGGACCAAGCAAGGATTGAGTACGTTTTGCCTCCCAGGGAAACTTGACTGGTGGGAGGAACAGATGGGAAGGAGCTTATTTCAGGGTAAGTTGGAACAGCTGCCCATTTCCTCTATGGGTGATGGGGTCCGACATAGTGCCTTGTGACAAGAGAAGAGCTTTGGTGTGGCCTTTAAAGGATGAGATGGAAGGAATAATAGAGACTCCTCCGGTTTTCTGCTCCTGCATCTGTTTTGACCCAAAGTTTAAAATTTTCCTGCTGGTTTGTGGTTTGTTCCTTAGAGGAACTGATAGGGAAGGTCCCTTGATAGGGTCACAAACCCCAGTGGTGTCACTGACTAAATGAATATTTATATTCTGCCTCTTTCCTACTACCTCTTTGCTGACTTGTGAACAAGAGGAAGATCATGAATTCTTGACGCACTTGGAGGTCCCCTGGGTGTGGTCAGCTTTGATTTTTCTGATACTGCACAGCTATTTCAACCCCTCTTCAAAAACATCCCTTCTATCCATCTATTTATGTTAACAGCCCACTTCTCCCTCAGAAATCCCTGTTGCTCAGTTACAGACATAAATCAATCCTGTGTGCATACTGATTTCTAAAATGGTGGGTCTTCTCTAATGTCGAGGAATGGTCTTTCCCCAGAATACAGTCAGTTTGTATGCAGAATACTGGCTCAGTCAGGAGTGCAAGATTGTATTATCACTTGCAGATGAAAATTAGGGACACTGATGAAATCTAAACTGAATCCCCAATCTGAAGACATTTAAGGCTTCAAATGCATAATCTCAGGAGGCTTTCTCTTTGGGAGAGTGTGAGCTGAGAAGTTTTTTCCATACTCAGTTGAAAAAAAGAAGAAAGAACATTCTGTCGTCCTTGGAGTTTTGGACTGCTGCAGAAACAGACTTGTTCAAGTAAGGTTCCTGTCCTACCTGAGAATATGCTAACTTCAGCTCAGAGAAGTCTAGATGAACTGCTGCAATTAGGCAGCAGTGATGGTGCTCTGGGTGACAGAAGAGAAATACTGCTTTGATTCAGTCTAGCTTATGTTTAATAATAAAGTTACTCTGTGTAATTGACACTGGCCTGTGTCTGTGTGATATTTAGGAAGTGTAATTATTTCAGATGTGTTGAGGGTGCTTGGGGAGTTGGCCTTATTCTGAGAGCAAGAATAATATGCTAGGCAGGGGGCTGCTAGGATAGAAAGTGATTTGTGGCCGTTTACGTAGCGCCTGTCAGGGCCTGCTGCTTAGCTCATCTGGAGCAGTTTGACTGCAGTGCAAATTTCCTCTAAGAAGAGATTTTCTTTGAAAAGCTTTTCCACAAGCAGTGGATAATTTCACGTGGGTTAAGTAACATAAAACCTTTTTTGGGAAGTGGTGGAAGTAACTTAGAGCATGCTTATTGCCAGAGAAAAAGGTTCCTTTCAGTTATCCTCTAGCAACGACAGGTTTGTGTAAATAAGGGGCACATTCAGAATTTGATCTTAGTGTGTGAGGTAGGGATGGGCTTGCTAGATCTGTGTGTTGTGGAAATAAAAATGTATTTTTCTTGTTGGCCAGAAGGGAAGAAATCTGTGCCTCAAGCAGGACAGAGGCAGAATCTCTGAGGAATCAGAAGTTTCTCACCCCAGGGACAGTTTTTGTGTTGGTATTTAGGTTACCTGTTCCCTGCTCCACTGATTGTTGTCCTTCAGCATGGTCCACACCTATTGCAGTCTGTGGGAAGGATATGTACCTTGTAGCATCCTTGGGGGCAAAGTGAGCAAAGGGTTAAAGCTATCAGAGGCTGCTGCATGCTGGGGAGACAGCAGCATCTTTTATGAGCAGAAATGCACCTAGGACCATCACATGACTGTCTGGCCATTTGCCCTGTAAGGATGTAAATTCCTGATTGCAAGAGACTGGGAAGATGTAACCAGGGGAAAAGTCCACTCAGTTCACGTGCATCTTACTTACTCCGGGGCGCTGTTGACCAGATGACATAGGTGTGAGCAAATTCTCACTTTGCCTTTGCATGGCTTGGCAGACATAGAGTGGGACTGAGATGTGAATGGAGACTGGAGCCTCTTCACCCAGCCTTTGGCTGGCTGATGTATGTCAGCATGGGACATTCACTTCAGCATGCCAGGCCAGCACCACCTCATTGCTGTGTGTGTGCACAGACTTGCTCTGTGTGTGTCGTAGTGGGAGTGGAATGATGGCTCTTGTGTCCTCCCAGACCCCAACACCACTGCTGCTGTCCTTGCCCTGCCTGGTGATATGGTGGCATTGGGCAGGTTGCTGAGGCTGGTCTTAGCCTGCGGCAAGGGGGCCTTGCTGCAGTCTTCCAGCTCCTTGTGCTCCCTCTGCACAGACTGTTTGCCTTTTCTGGGTTCGGGACAATGTCCCCATTGTCCACTTTTGCCTTGCTGCTTGAACAAGCTGCTCCACCTGCCCAGTGCGTGTCAGCAGCTGTCACAATCCTGTACTGAACAGAGTAGAGCAGAGCAATTGCTCTCTCTCTCTCACATTGGAGCACGTTGCCATGGCAATACACAGTCTGCTGTACTCTGGGTCTCCAGGAGCCAGAAATGATGGTGCTTTTGCAACATTGAGGTAAACATCTCTCTATTCCTGTATATAGCGCATCCACCCGTCAGTAAGAGTACCAGCTCCTATTGGCATCAGCCTCCCCTTGCCCCCTGCATGGAGGAAGGTGCTTCCGGGCACTGAGTGCCTGTCCTCCAGAACCAGGCTCCTGTGGGTTGGAGTGGTGCCTCCGGCAGTGGTAGTGACCCTCTCATCACTAGGCTGTATGGGTTTGCCACAAGGGAGAAACAGGGTGCCACTCGGGAGCTGCATCACTTGTGGGGTCAGCCACTGGAGCGTGTGAGTTGCTTGTGGAGGGGTATGGCTACAGCTCTCCTGGCTGCTGAGTGGGGAGATGAGTCGCTAGCTGCTTGTTCACAGCTCTGCCGCTGGTTTTCACTGATCACCTTGGGAAAGTCATCTCTTTTCCCCTAAGCCCCTTTTAGAGTGTGAAAGTGGTCTTACTCTCTCTTGCACCCTGGGAAGGCACCCGGAGGACTCTGACTAATGAGTGCAAACACTTATAGTTGTGGAAATCTGCTGATTCGTCTCTCTGGGGCTTGCCAGTACTTCGTTGTGGTGCTGTGGGTTTTCACTCGTTTCTCTGGTGCTTTGGGAATCCATCAGTATTTTTCACATCCAGAAGCCTGTGGCTGGCAGGTAATTGAAGACTCTTTTTACACTGTTCTTTGTTATTGCAGGCAGTAATGAGCATGGCAGGCTGTTGCAGGCAGGGAAGTGTGGCCGCGTGAACTGAAAATGAATACCTTGCTTGATCTGCTGGCATTTGTTCCAGCATCTTTCCCTCCACCTCTCTCCCTCTCACTGTTGGTGTGTGAAGGGGGAGTTGATGCTGGAGAGGAGAGCGGAGCAGAGCAGGGGAGGAGTTTCTGTCAGCCTCTTCTTTTTCTTTTTCTTTTTTTTTTTCTCCCGTCCAGTGACGTGAGCGATGCCTGGAACAATCAGGCTGGCTCCAAACAGTGTGCCTGAAGATGCTGGAGAAAACAGCCTAGTGTGCTTTAAGCAAACACTGATTGCTTGAGCCTGGGCTCTCCAGACGTAATCTTTTCCAGTTCCTCTGCAGGGGATTGGGAAGTTCCATTAGCTTTCTTCCTTCCCATCCCATACATTCACTTTTGGAAATGATTGGAGTTAACAGTGTTCAGAGCACCAGCAAAGTCCGGGTGAGAGCCACAGGTTCAGTGAAATACTCCCGAGAAGAATCTCTCTGGCGGCAGTCCCATCGGTCAAAATCTATGAAAATCTCCAACTCCTCTGAGTTTTCTACTAAAGAAAGCAAGGTAAATAACTAAATATTAGTAGTGTTTTGCTTGGTTAGGCATGGGATTGGTGTTGTGAAAAGGTTACGCTTTGCAGGAATTAAGAGCTCCGGATGATCTGCAGTGATCACAGAATTGCTGTCAGGTCAGGAAAAAAATCTCTGCATTTGAGGAGAGACCTGAAGGTGAAAGAGCTCTGGTGTTAGAATGATCGGGTCTTAGTTGAATGCCCTGTCACTGAGCTTGGTGCAATAGTAAACAGGGAAAACTTGCTAGTGACAATGCTAGTTGGAGCTCTGCACTTGGGAAAGGTGCCAGAGTTGGCAGGTGATGTCCTTGGGATTATCTTTTTAATGCGAATTATTTTCTGTAGAAAAAATAATTTTTTCCTCATCTACAGCTCTGTGGTCTAGTAGGTGTGGTCCTAGGTGAAAAGATTGTCTCGCATGCATGATTAAATACTGCTGTTAAGTATTTATTAGGAAGGCATTGCTTGTGTGTTTATAGGAATATGTTAGTGTACGGTAATGATTGGTAGCACAAGCTGTGCCCAGCTTCTACAGTGACTGTATGCAGCATCTCCTCACCCAGCCCAGCCCAGTTATTCAGTTCCTAAGCAAACATCCCCCCCTCCATGCAGCATCTCTTTTTTTTCCTCATCCCTCGCTGCCACACAATAACTGAGAGGCACCCAGGAACTCCTGGCAAGCACCATCTCCCTCTCAGAGGTGCTCCATGTCTCCAAGGGTTGGGTGAACTTTATGCAGTGACCAAAATGTGTGTCTGATTTCATTCTTAGTGCCAGTTCATTTTGCCCTTGGTATTAGAAGATAAAACCACTTGCAAAGGTGTGTTGAATCAGGGTGAAATATTCCAGTGCATCAGCCGAGCATTTAATTATGTCTTGGGTCCATGTGCATGCGAAGCAGGCACAAGCATGGATCTTCCTGTACTGTCCCTTCCCTAAATCTCCTGTGTGCTCTGTGAACAGAGGAGAAATCTCCTCTGCTGTGGTGAAAAGATCCCAGTGCTGCACAGTAGTTCCTAGCAGATCACTCTCTGCTGGCTTACAGGTTGTATGGCATTTCAGAGCCTGAGCTGTGTAACTTAAATCACAGAGTACTACAAAAAGAAATAAATGTAAGTATTTTTTTCAGTTCAGTTTAATGAGCCTCTGTTTTCAGGACCTTATTAACCGTATCTAAGAAATAGCTTATCGCTGAGCTGGGGCAGAGAAATAGCATGGCCATCATTTTCAGGCTGTTGCTGATGCAGTATGTGCTTCTCCAACAAATATCAAGGTAAAGGCTGCATCGTGCAGGTGCTCTGGGACTCTGCTGTTGTGATCACTTGCACCCTAAGCATGGGAGTAATTGCACAGTATTCGGTGGGAGGATTTATGCGTGAAAACTCTCCTGCTTATGGTAAAAACTCAAGTCGTTTGACATTGGGTGAATTATTTAATCTCTGTGTCTTCCCTCTCACAGGCTTTATGTCCACTGTGTATGCATGGTGTGTCCTCAGGGCAGGGACTTTCTCCCGGGGATGGTGTCTGACACAGTTAGTTAACTACTGCAGTAATGAAAGCTCTGTGTTGATTCCTCTCTGGGATTCACATTTCTGCCTTCTAAGTGCTATAGGTTGTTTTTTGAGAGATAGCCACTTCTTTTCCTGCCTATCTCAGTTAGCTGGGAAGAATACTGCAGCTTTGTTTCAGTTGTGCTGTTTTGTTATTTCATACAAAGGTTTTTGTATCTGTAGGGCATCTAAGATGTGTAAAAGCTCTGTTATGGAGGGCCGAGAAGATCCCTGCATTCCCTTCAGTGATGCCTGCCTGGTTGATAAGATGACAAGCAGCTCTGCAAGTGATGGGTCTCGTGATTTTGGACAGCCCTGTTCTTCCCATCTCTGTTCCCCCTTCTGATCTTTGTCTGCCCATTTATTTTGCTAAGACATCACTGATCTAGAGAACTGATTTATAATTGAGTTTTGGCTCTTCGATACTGTTGTGTTGGTGGAAGAACCTGGAGGTTGTTAATCTGTAGTGTGGCAAAGGAGGTCTTATTATTAGTGTAACTCTGTGCATATGTGTTCGTGTATCACTTTTCAGGAAATGTCTTTAGTTCTAGGCTGGGCTTTTCTGGACACTGATGGCACGTAGATCTCCTCAGTCTTAAGTAAGGCTTGGTTTGTAGATTTGTCCTCTCCATATTTCTGTGGGTGTGCTTCCCTCTTTGTGTCTAGACTGTCTTGTATTTTATCTGCTCCTCATATCAGGTTATTACAATGCTCAAGATGTGTTTCTGTGACTGCTTCAGCTGACTTTGGACAGGAGACAGATATAAACCATTTGAGCCTCAGAAACATACTCCTCTTCTACTTTCCACTTACGTGACTCAGCCTATTTTGCTAAGCTAGAGAGTATTATGTATCATCATGCTTTAGTTAATATGAACAAAGCACCAGCGTGGTGCCTGCAGATGAGGTCTGCCTGCTGCCAGTGTCAGAGAAGCTGGGTAGCCCAAGTACCTACCATCTCTTTCATGCACATCAGGTAGTGCCTCTGTGTGTATACGGGCTTCACTAAGGGGACGCATTCTGAGTGTGTATTATAGGCAAGTACCACAGCCTTGGGCCAGCAGGAGAACCCGTGAAAAGGATGTGAATTATGTAGCGTTGCTCTCTGGAGAGCAGGCTCAAGTCCAGACTGCATGCAAGGTGAGTCAAAGGACCTTAGGATCATCCGTGTGACCCAGCATGCTCAGTAATCTCTTCTTCTGACAGACTTCTTTTCTGCAGCCAGGGACTGAATTGCCAAGTACTTGTGCCTGTCCTGCCTGCAAATGCACAGGGCCAATAAAACAGTTTGAAATAGGCTGTGTAGGTGCTCCACTATCAAGAAGCACTCCTCTAGCCTTTTTTCTGTTTATCTGTAATAATTCAGTATGCTGCCTTTACAATAACACTGATGAAACACTTCAGCAAGTACAGAAAAAACCTTTTCAAGCAGGCCATGTGTATCAATACAAAGGACGCATTTCTTGTGTGGCATTATTTCTTGGCTCTCAGGATCCACAGCTAACCATCCTTTTCTATTTTATGATGATATATCTGGCACAATCTTCCTTTCCTTTTTTTCCTTTCTCCCCCTCCCCCTCTTTCTCCATACAAACCAGATTTTTAACAGAGGAGTTTCTCTTTGAAATGTTCTCCTCCAGTTGGTGACGCACTTGAAATTCCCTGGGTGAAATGATCTCCTTTCCTTCCCCCTAAAACATTCCTATCAACCCTATCTCCTCCTACACTAAAACAACATTCATCGGTTCCATATGCTGCTGAACAGCTCTGTGCTGTTTTATGAATAATGTATGCTGGCTTGTTAGAAGAACGTTTGTTGTACAAACCAGTGGAATTTAAAATTGAGAGCAATATCAGCAGACATGCCATGCCGTGCACTAATGCACAGGCTTTTTAGGGTACTATTCTGGCATCCTTGCTGCATCCCCTTCAGAAGGGGGGAAAATTTATGAGAAATTGAGGGCGTGTGGGCTTTGAATCTGGCAAGGAGCTACAGGCACTCAGTGATCAGAACCCTTTGCCTTGCCTTGCCAGGTGTTACAGATCCATGCATGAGGACAGGAGAAAATGTCAAGATCTGGGTTTTGAGGGAAGGTGGCAAATAGCAGGTGGTGAAGTAGTATAGATCTTTATTGCGGGGGAGGGCCAGCCTTCAGGTAGTCACCCAAACAGCAAGCCATGAGTGGGATATAGCAATGTGTTGCTCCCCATCCAGACCTGTCAGAAGGCAATGATTCAGAGCTATGCCCTGGTCCAAAGGATGAGCACATTGACACCTATTAGGACTCTGTGCAGACACCTGTGATGTCTAGTATCTCTTGCCTCTGTACCCGGTTTCATTTTTGTAGAGTTCTGCTACTTCAGTTGTTTTTTCTCCATCCAATAAAGTACATATGGCAGGAGCTGGAGCTGATGCCTGGCTGGCTGCTCTGCTCCAAAGGGCAAAGCTGATGGACAGGTGCTGAGTGACTGTGGGAAATGCTGTGACTGCACAGACTGAGCACATCTTTGCCCAGAGGTGTATCTGGGGCTTCCTTGCTGCTAGGAATCAGCCATGCCATTACCAGCTGGAGGTGAAGAAGAAATGTATCCAGGCAGGGCTGCTTCGTCAGCAGCAGCAGGGAAGTGTGACAAGGGCCTGGCTTAGAGCACGAGTACATCCCTGTCCTGGGGGCATCAAAAGCCACCCAGGCTATCCTCTGCAATGACCAGATGATCATTCTTCCAACAATGACTCCAAAAATCAGGGAGGAACTGGGTGCAAGAAAAGATCATGAGAGACAAGAACTGTAGAAGACAGTCTGGGTCATCCCTCTATGATGTTGTCTCTATGAACTTGGTGTTGGCTTTGCCTATTTACTGGCTCACAGCAGGTATTTCTGGCTCCTCTTTTTAGTGTGGAGCAGGTATAAGAAATGTGTGGTGTATTCCTTTCCCTCTTGGCAGGCTTTTCTGCAAGGGCTAGTGCGAACAGAAAGTCCGTAGTTTGCTTCAAGAGCCAGCCCTATGTTGCCTTCCAAGGGGAGGAGTTACAGTGCTTTGGGATCTCTTCAAGCATCTTGCACCCTGCTGGGTGGGCTTTGGGGGCCCTGTGCCTACTTGTTACTTAGAGGACTTATCAAGATCAGTGTCTGCTAGGTCCTTGTCCCTGTGTACATACCCAGTTGTGCCTTTCTTTTGTGCCCTGCTTCTGCATGCAGAGTCTGACTCTCAGCATCACTGGCAGCCGGCAGGTGACAAGAGCAGCCTGTTTAAATGGGTCCAGTGGTTCGTGCATGTGACAAGATTTTGAGGAACGTGAGGGTGGTGAATGACGTTTTTTCCTTGGTAGCTTTGTAAAATAAACAGGAGTTTTCAGAAGCATTCTCTCCATAGTTTCGCTTTTCTTTCTAATTGGAACAAAAGTACCAGCTAGTAAGAGCTTGTGAAAATCTGGGGTTTTTGTGGACCTACTTGCTTACCAAAGGGAAAAGGGGGGTGGAATTCAGCAGTTTTTTAAGGAGTTACAGCTTTTCACTTAAAAAGGAAAGTGTTTCTTGCCTAGTTTATGAACAAATACAAACAAATCCCACAAACACATAACAAATCTCATTTTTTTTACGCTGAAGTCTTCTAAGGGTCAAATTGGAGGTGTAGGAAACAGCATTGGAGTTAAAACAAGAAAGGTGTCTAGGATTTTGCCTACTGTTCTGCTTTATGCAGCAGTCAATTTCTTCTATTCTGCCTTCAAAATTGGACTTGTTTCTCCGAGGAGCTTACAGCAGTGCTGGGCCTGAGGTGCAGTGCACCTAGAGATCAACACTTATCAGAAAGGGTAAAGCTCTAAGCTGTAAGGAGTAGGTTTTTGTGTTCTGGGTAACAGGGATAAAAGTCAAAGCATTGAAGTCAGACACTGGTGAGTGGTTGATATCTGGGGTTTGGATCCTGTCTACAGTAGCCTTGGGTGACAAAAGAGATAGAAAGTCTTTCCCCTTTCTGACTGGTATCGGTCCATCTTGGAAGATGAGACCCACGCAGTATTCATTCTATCATTCACTGCTGTGGTCCAGCCTCCTGTTTTCTGGCTTACATAGTGAGTTTGCGAAACACTTCCCAGTCTAGCAGGTAGGAAGTGGTGATTGTTGTCAATCTGTAAGAGTGCTTTAAATTAGAGCTTTTTTTTTTCTTTTTTTTTTTCCATTTCCCAGAGAGAAAACACGAGTTAATAAAACCTGTCCTTGTAGCTAGCTAAGTACAATGGAAGTCATGACCATACCATAATCTCTGATGAGCTTTGTTGCAATTTAGTGAAGCACTTAAGTGCTTGTCTCCAAGTTTGTTTGATTTAGTCATACTCTGGAGAAATGTCTGCTGAAAAGAGCTGCTGTCTGGATCAGGGCCTTGGGGAACAGCCATGAAATAAATCAGAGGGCAGGTGCTGTGCTGTACACGTACGCTACCAGTTGCAAAACATGGCAGGAGGAAATTTTACTTCTCTGGAACATCTGAGAGCCCAGGCAGACATCAGGAAAATAACTTAAAGTGCAAATTATTTTGGAGAAGGGACATAAAGCAGCTCTGAAAGGCTGGTGAGTCCAGCAGCAAGTGCGCAGCCTTGCAGCAGTCCCTGCCAGAGAGGTAGGTTGGGGGACAGGCATGAGAACTCATGTATTTGCATCCCTGGAGAGGTCTGCTTGTTGAGGTCACATATAACATGCCAGGTGGGCACACGGACGTGCTGTGTGTACAGCTGCTGTGGATACTCTCTACAGTTTTCTTTCTGTTTCTTAAATACCAGAAACTTTTTGACAGGCTCTGTTTGATGCTCCGTGGGGGACACCGTGTCCTTGGTCAGATGTGTGCCGTATGACTAGGTTGGTGTCTCTTACTCCCTAAAGTAGGAAGACAATGTCTGGCTCATTAGTAAAGGTGGGGACAAACATCTCTCTCTTTTCACAAGGCAAAAGCCTGGGGCATTTGTTGTCCCTGCACCAATCTGGACTGCTGCTTTTGTGTGTTTTGCTCTTTGGCTGCTGTGGTCCCTAGGGACGTGCTTAGCAGTGAAATCTCATAAAAACCTGCACAGGGCAGGTGTTAATTTTCAGAGGTTTTGACCCAGTCTTGTAGGCATTTGGGCCAGAGAGCAACAAATGTGTTTCCCCAAGCCAGGTTTTTGCTGTTTCAAAAACGCATTCAGCTAGATGAGGAAAAAAAATACTACTTCTGAAAAAATGGGGAGGCAACTGGGGAAAGTATGCAGCCTCTTTGCTTTGTGTTTGGAAGCTGTTTTCTGGCTCAAAATATACGAGAATATTTTAGTCATAGAAGGAAGAAAAGAACAAGTCAAAGAGTTAGACAGGGCTTCGGCCAAATCATGTAAGAAATGTTCAATGACCCCAGGAACCAGTATCAGAATTGGTTTGTGTAGGAAAATGGAGTTGTGTCTAATTCTGCTGAACTGGCAGGAGAAAAATACTAGCTCTTTCTTTTGCTTTCTTTCTGCAGAGTGGTCTTAAAATCTCTTGATAGCTTTCACCTGAAAATTAAACAACTGCTTACAAATTGCCATAAATGCCCATCCCTTCACCTTTGGCTGTTTGCCTTTGGTTCAGAGCTCCAACAACTTCACAGAAGATAGGTTATATAGGAATAGTGAAGACTTCAGACTTGGAAATACTTCATCGCATTTCTCTGAATGGCACAGTGAAGCCCAGTTAGTGGTGAGGACCTCTCTTTGCTAGCTCAGTGTAAGTAGGATGAGGCATGATTATTCCTGGTGTTCATATCTGTTGTATTGCTTTGAGAAACCTACTTTTTTGGAACACTGTGACCAGAAGTTGCTGCCTGTGTAGCATCAGCATGAGGTGAGTTACACCAGTATGTTTGACCTGCTTGTGCATGGTTCAGTTAAGCCATATTTCCACAGAGCCGAATATTAAGGATCTTCAAATAAGATTTCCAGATTCAGAAAGGAGCCAGTGGATGACAGGATGAAGAGTGGGATATGCTTATGGTATTGCTCATGCGAATTCAGCTGTGGCATATGCACCAGACTAATTTCAACTCTTCAGTTTCCAAATTATTTTTGGTTTGGGTCAGCATTAAGGCTATCTAAATGTTACTGTTTCTGTTGAGCATCATGTCATAGCTATTATAGTATGTGATTTTCAGGCTTGTTCATACTTGATGTGCTACTTTTTGCTAATCATGTGCATCAACAGTTCTTCTACACGTTAACATATTTTGAGGCTGTGTAGGAGTTATGTGCCAGAGGGAGTAAATCTAGCTATGTATATAAGGTGAATTACAAATGTGGATTATACGTGTGAGAATCAGGGACATTCCATACCAAAATACTTTGCTTGAGTCAAGTGACCTATTTGAAGAACTCCATTAGCTTGTAGTAATACCAGGGGTTTAACCGTTGTATACATCAGCTACTGGAGGGCTGAAATAAGACATACTTATCCAACTGATATATGTACTTTCTCTCAAAAAAAATCCATCCCAGCTGTCTTGATACTCACCCAGGCTTAAGTCAGCCTTCAGACCCTTTTCTTTGCAGGCTTGTATCAACAACAGAACTGTTACCTTTGGTGTCAAACCTACTGGCACCTATCCTGTGTATTGAAAGAGGAACGGTGTAAGTGGGCAGCAGTCCAAGATAGTGATCTTCAAGCACAAAAGTTGCTTAACATTCATTTTCTGTTTTGCACTTAGAAACTGAACATGCTTATGTTTAGGTGTGTGACTGGGAAAGCATTCAGGTGTCTGTGAGGCTCAGGGACTTTGGATAGCTATTCTGGCAGATTTTCACAGGTAAGCCCATATGGTGAAATCTTAATGTCCCCATTAAAGCCATTGAGAAAAAGGTCTCTGAGAGTCAGGAATTAAACTGAACCTTGAATTTCAAGGCCATACTCTTGTGGCTTTTGCAAACTGTAAGTAAAGTTCAGGTTCATGACCCCCTGAGGAATCTGAATGTACGTAAGTCTGTGGGACCCAATGAGGTGCATCCCAGAATCCTGAGGGAATTGGCTGATGTAGTTGCCAAGCCACTCTCCATGGTATTTGTAAAGTCATGGCAGTCATGAATTCACCATTGTATTGGTGAAGTCTCGGTGACTGGAAGAGGGGAAACATTGTACCTATCTTTTAAAAGGGTAGGAAGGAGAACCTGGCAACCTGGGACCTCCCAGCCGCACCTCTGTGCCTGGGAATATCATGGAACAGATTGTCCCAGAGGCTGTGATAAGGCGCTTTGAGAACAGGGAGGTGATCCGAGACAGCATGGCTTCACCAAGTGCAAGTCTTGCCTGACCAACCTAATGGCCTTGAATGATGGAGTGACCACATTAGTGGACAAGGGAAGAGCTACACATATCATTTATCTGGATTTCTCTAAAGCCTTTGACTTTAGAGTTCCCCCCAACATGCCTGTCTCTAACTTGCCGAGCGCTGGATTTTATGCA
>VZRQ01003012.1:393497-418207 GCA_013397975.1 Machaerirhynchus nigripectus | reverse complement strand
GTCCTGATGGACATCAGTGACAAGTGGTGTCCCTCAGGGGTTCATATGGGGACCAGTGCTGTTTAATGTCTTCATTAATGATGTGGATGAAGGGATTGAATGCACCCTCAGCAAATCTGCAGATGACATCCAGCAGAAGGATGAGATGGCAGAGGGACCTGGACAAGATAAAAAAGTGGGTCCATGGGAATCTCAAGAGGTTTAACACGACCAAGTGCAAGGTGCTGCACCTGGGTCAGAACAACCCGTGGTACCAGCACAGGCTGGGGATGAACAGCTGCAGAGCAGCCCTGTGAGAAGGCCTTGGGGCTGCTGGTGGGTGAGAAGCTGGACATGACCCAGCCATGGGCACTCACAGCCCAGAAAGCCAAACGTGTCCTGGGCTGCATCCAAAGCAGCGTGGGCAGCAGGGCCAGGGAGGGGATTCTGCCCCTCTGCTCTGCTCTGCTGAGACCCCACCTGGAACACTGCACCCAGCTCTGGGGTCCCAGCACAGGAAGGACATGGACCTGTTAGAAGTGAGTACAGAGGAGGAACACCAAGATGATTGGGTGGATGGACTGCATTTCCTACGAAGACAGGCTGAGAGAATTGGGCTTGTTCAGCCTGAAAAAGAGAAGGCTTAAGGGTGACCTGATTGTGGGCTTCCAGTACCTGAAGGCAGCCTACAAATAGTTTTTCTAAGTGCATGTAATGAAAGGACAAGGGGCAATGGCTTCAACCTAAAAGAGAATAGGTTTAGACTATATGTTAGGAAGAAATTCTTTACTGTGAGTGTGATGAGGCACTGGGACAGGTTGCCCAGACAAGTTGTAGATGCCCATCCCATCCCAACCCCAAGGCCAGGTTGGATGGGGCCTCTGAGCAACTTGGCCTAGTGAAAGGTGTTTCTGCCCATGGCAGGAGTGTTGGAACTAGATGGTCTTTAAGGTCCCTTCCATGGCTGTTCCATGATTCTATTCTTAAAAAGGCACAGACACCAAAAACTTGCTTGAGAAAATGACTTTAATCTCAAAACATGCATTCAGTATTTTTTCCTTAGGTGAAATTTCTGCTGAAGATTTTCACATTGCTGTTAGCAGATGTGGTACTTTCTTGAGACAGCTTGCTTGCTGGTATTAGTTGGGTATCTTTCCTCAACATATTAATGTATGTGTAGAAGGGATCAAACAATAATTCCATCTCATTTCTCTCCCTTTGCAGGCCCTCTACAATTCAATCAAGAATGAGAAGCTGGAATGGGCAGTGTAAGTATACTTCTACTGTGTAGAAATTAGGAGTTTAATAATAGTACCTGTGTAGTAATCGGTTTATACCTCCTATGTCACCATCTGTGTGGGCTCCAAAGCCTGTAGAAGATAGCCAGCGTGCATAATGAGTTTGCTTTTTTGCTGATGAATGACCTGGCAATACAGCCTCATCTGTTTCTCCAGCAAGGGGAGTTGTTAATGATACGAGCCAACTGCATTTGTAAGGAAAGAGGACATTTCATTTAGTTGGAAACTTCAGCCTGAAAAGAGAGAAATTAAATCCTATGTTGTTCTATGACTGTATAAATAAAACAGAAGTTGACTTCTCCCTTTATCTTTCTGCTCATTGTGTCGGAAGCGCTGAATAGAAATGCACGTCTTGGATTGAGTTTCCTGCTGTTGGTTTATTGTCTTGGTTTGTCTCCTGATTAACTATGGATAACTTGACAACAACCTAATGTGAAAGATGATAAACTGGACAAAGACTGATATCCCCCCCCTCCAATCCTTAGTTGCTTTTGACAAGCTAATGCTTGTCAACTATGGAAATGCTGCGGATAAGAAAAAGCTTCAATATCTGATTGTATTAAACTGACATTTCTCTGTGCTTAGGTTTCATGTGGTCTAGTTATGCCAGGAAAGGGTAAAAGTGTCTCCTTTTGATTTTGCCACTTGCAGAACACTGGAATTTGGTATAAAATAGAAGAATGATGTCCTTTATATACTATGGCTATACAAAGCTATTTCCCTGCATGTATTTACATATCTGAAACCTCACCTTCTTGGGAACAACTCGTCTGGAATGCACGCTCATGCACCTCTTGTGCTAGAAGTCCTAGCAGCTGCCATAGGTCTTGCAAGCCCAGTGGCTTCTGGTGTTCATTGTTTTAAGATCATGATCTGCAAACAAATTTCTTGTCAGTGTGTGCAGCCTCACAAGGGCTGCTGGTTCCAAGTGGAATTGCTGTCCCAGTTCAGAAATGTGTTAGGTGGTGTCAGAGTAGTAAAGAAGGTGTGCTATTAAGGGGAGTCAGCAAGAAGTGCCATCTCTGATGAGCATTAAAAGTCACAGTGGGGGACATTTTTGCAGACTGTGACTTGGACCTGGAATACGCTGTGTGGATCTTACATGTCACGGCAAAGCTGTTTGCCAGACACTGTCACAGGTACTTGAGAACCAGCAGAATCCATCATGTGACTTTCTTGGTGTCGGAATTTTCCTCCAGCTCTTGCCAAGAGACAATACCGTGTCTAATACACTTGGGCAGCCTCCAGGTGGGAACTGGCTCATGTCTGGCTCTGCTCCCATGAACCTCAGTCAAGGTGATTTATGAGATAGCTTGCTCCTGTATAGGTGGTAACTGCTTTGGCATTTACATAGTCTAGTCCATGTCCTTTGTTTGGAGGAAAATGCCAAGCAGGCGGGAAGAGGGATAATTTAGACTCTTTCTTAGATTAAGACTTTGGGTGGCTATAAAGCTACCTTCTTACGGGAGAATGCTCAAAGGTGGCAATTGTCTGTTCCAATCTGAGACTGACATGTAGCTACGACTGATGTTACAATTACTTTCCATGATGAGAAACCAAGCCTTTAGAGCTGAGAGTCTGGCTGGAAAAGGGAATGTGAAGATGTTTCTGTTAATTTTTATAGGTATGTTTGGTCGGTGTAAAGAAATAACCGCAAGGAGCCTGGGGGCTGGCTGAGCTTGAGGGAGGAGGCACATAACTGTCTTGCTCTACTGCAAGAGAAAGCTGAATGGGAAGGAGACACGGTTACTTTTGTTCTGGTTGGGACCAAGGAAGATCCCCTCTCCCTTCCAAAGATTATTCCTTTCATTCCCCGATGCACTTGGCAGGGTAAGAAGTGGGAGATAAGGCAAAGGTGAAGACAGGACTGCAAACCCCAGTATAAGCTCTCCTGCAATGCTGGCATGTCAAAGGAGTGCCTTTCCTCCAGCCAGGAATCCTTTGAGGATCTAAGATGCTCATGAGCTAAGCAAAGGTTTAAGAGCTGCTTTGGAAGTACATTATTTGGTGAATTAATGGCTATCAGTAAGTCCATAGGCAGGAGAGGGTAATGGTGAAACATAAGATGGGGAAAGACTGCTATCCAATCCTTATCTTACTAGTTGTGAGCTAGGTGTGTTATCATCTTAAACAGTTTGCAGTACATTTCCAGGAGAATAATAGTCTGATCCAAAGCCCACGCAAAGAATAGGCTACCATTGACTTCAATTTTGTAATCACGAGAAGTGACACCTTAATCAGCAGATGTTCTCCAGAGACTTTCAGTAGGAGTGTTCATTTATCCTTTTTGAACGGGAAAGCATGAGTACAGCTCTGAAGAGAGAATTGCATTACAGCTCTTCTTCTGCAGTAGTGCCTGGTTCAAGTTCTCCACTAAGTTAAAAGTGAATCACATACCGTAATCTGTAAAATTAAGAGATCTAACCTGGAATTTACCCTGAACTGGTAAGTGTGGGATCCTGAAAGCACACTTCTGCTCCACACTGCACACCCCAAAGGTGTCCATTGTGGATGCACTTAAATTTGAAACAAGGGAAATTTTAAATCAACCTTTAAAAAAGTTTTCTAGCAATAAGCCTTTTAAACCAGGACACAAGTTTGCCTGGATAAACTAGAGAAGTACTTTCACTGGAGGCTTTTGTGAACTGGTTATTCTGTCTGGAATGGATTAGGAAGAGTAGATCCAGCCATACAGGCAAAGAAGCCTCCTAAAATCCCTTCAGTCCTGTTGTCTGTAATACCATATTTCAGGTTTTTTAGGTGTTTCTCATTCTTTGGCTTTCACATTGACCATTGTCAGCTTTAAGCTGAAAAGGAAAAATCCATTTGATTACAAAGGTGCCAGAGCTAAGTATGTTTTGTTTGCATGATGTCTACATGGAAATGTGGTGGTGGCCATTATTGTTTTCCATTGTTTGTAATACTGCGTCTGTTGCCTGCTAAAGGTAATAGGAATAAAGAAGTCATCGTCCTAAAATAGGTGATCTAGAATTAATATATGAACTCCCAAAGCACTGCGTACAAAACTGCTAAAGCCAAATGGCTGCATTTGAGCCAGTTGTGTCCCAAAAGCATCCTCTCAGCAGAACAGTGTAGTTTTCAGGAGAATCACTTGGTTTTTAACCAGTCAATGATACACTTGTCTTTCCAGAGAAGTTTATATGGACATGATATATTCTTTTTTTGTTTTTCTGGGCTACACTGAAAAATTATCTCCTTTCAGCCAAAACAAAACAGGTCATTGAGACAGTGATGGTGGGAAAGAGATGCTGCCAAATCAAACTGTGATGCTGAGATCAGAGTAGTTACAAAGACATCTGTGCTGAAGCTCACCTTTTTCTAGGTCAAAGTGAGGAATCTCTCTGTATTATAATTAACTTTTTGTCTCCTGAGTTCTAGGATGTTTCCTGTTTGCAGATTCTTGATTGGTTTTAGAGTGGGCTCAGGTGGTATTCAACCTGGTTCTCTTTTCTTCCCTCCTTCCACTGAGAAAGATTCCAAAACTTCTGTCAGGTCAATTTCCTAATACAGATGCTGTCAGTTCCACAGATGTATGTTAGAAACCTGATTTTTTTTTTTCAGTTGCAGTATTTAAATGGATGGATGAACCCAACCTTCTGCTATGTCATATAAGTTTGCTATTTGGACAAATGCAGAGACGAAGCGGACTTTTAAAAATGAAGGGCTTGACCACATTGTTCCAGATTAGTGACTTCAAAATTTTCCAAGGCAGAGCCTCAAATCAGACTGTAGAGTGTACAGAAATAATTTTTTTACTGAGAGAATTGGATGGTGCTTTTCTCCCAGAAGACAAAAATTGGACTTCCTCATAATAGGGTCTTTTTGGGAGTAGCAAAAAATGCTTTTCTTCACCAAAATGGCAACATCTGGATTTTTATGTTTTTCACATCTGTGTGTTTAAGAATAAGAAGCGAACTCTTTCTAGTTGTCAGTGACCATGTATTTGGGAAGCAAAACGTTGTTTCAATGCTGTGGCTACAAGTAATGGCGAAAGCAGATCCTGGCTTTGGTGTGCTGGTTCTCATGGGCAGCCAGCGGGCTGGTTACTGCTCTCTCGCCAGGTCCTTTTCCGAAGAGACAGGCTTAGGGAGGTGGAACTGAAGCTCCTTGTTTTGGGAAGCCTTGCAAACATGGTGTGCCATAACCAGAGTTTTGGAGAAACTCTGCATATGGTAACCTTTTCCTGTCACCAGGACCCTGCAGAGCAGAGACACTGTAAGTCCCATTTCCTGTGGATGGAAAGTCAGACATAAAAGATGTTTTACAGCTATCGAGGCTTTTCAGTCATCAGGGAGGGGTCACCAGAGGAATTGGTTCCAGACCCAGAGCAGGGAATGATCTTCCTCTGCTGATCAGGGACAGAAAGACAGTCACTTAAGACTTCTGCAAACCTCATGTTGATGTTTTGCCTACTGAAAGGCGTTTTGGAACCATTGTGGGGTTTTCTCCCCCAAAGGCACAAGGATTGTGCTGCTTCCTGCAGGAAATGGGAAGGAGAGGCAGTAGTGCTGCCCTTAAATAGGACCTGAGCTATGCCTGTGTGACACTACATCCATGACTCTGAACGTACCTGCACAGCGACCCTCACCCACTGACTCTTACCCCACATCACTGGAGGCTTTCATGCTGGGGATGTTACAGCACATGGATGTGAGAGCCATCTGAGGATGGGGAAGCAGTCACATTCCCCACAGTTTAGGGTTTCAAACAAAGATCAGTTTTCAGGTTTATGTACCCAGAGGCCCACTGAATTTTATGCAGTTCTTTCTTGCAAAAGTACCCTAAAGGCTTCTTAGAAGTAAGCTCAAATTGTTAAATCCCTGATAAACAGTATTCGGGACCTATCTATTCAGCCAAGTTTGGAAGATACCTGAGGAAAGGCTAATGCCTGAACTTTTTGGTGCTTTGACATTCCTCCAAATCGTCCTGCTTTCTTCTTATGTTTGACCACTGAAGCAAGATTCAGTATTTGAGTAAATGAGTCCCAGATCCCCAGGTTTTCATCCACTTCTTGTTTGTAATGAGTCCTTTTGCCTCTCTGGCTCCCTTTGTTGCCTCTTGCAGACTGACTCGTGCGTCTTGCCCTCGTGCATATTGTCAAGAGCACTCAGCTGTCAGAAATGCCTGGAGCTTCTGTGTCTAAAAGATGTCCCATTTTCATGATAGAACAAAAGACCAATTAAAGGTTTGTTCAGTTCTACCAGCAGTTGTGACAGCAGATGCTATTTTGTCCTTGTCCACCATGTCTTTTGAGGAATTCCTGTTTTAATTGCTGCCCTAGAGGTGCTGAGTTCAAGAGCCCTGCCCCCAGCACTTAGTGGTGTCCAGGATGCCCCAGGACTGCTCATCACACCACTGTGGCTGCTTGGTTAAGGGCACTGGTATATTCCCACAGGACAGTTGATCAGTATCCACTAATTCACTCCCATAGTTCCAAAGGAGATAGTTTATTCCAAAAACATATTAAGCCTTTTGCTGCAATTCGTCTCTGCTGACAAGGAGAAATCTGCTGCGTCCTTGGCTGAAATCCCAGAATTCAGAAGGCACTTCTGTGTGACAAATCAGTCTGAGTGCTTATGCCCTTTGAGAGATGTTAGTCTGGATTAAGTGCCTCAGACTCATGTTGAGAGAATTTGCTTCTGGAATGGACATACATCTAAGAAACACATAACACACAGTGGTTCAGACTTACCAGCAGCTAGTGAGTGTAGTAGACACAGGAAGGGTGGGGACAAACAAAGTTGTCAGAAATACCTACACTTTTTGAATTGGGAGAGGACTTCAACCAAAGCATGCTTGAAGAAGTCCTTATTGCTTTGACTAATAAAAAATTGTTGTAGAACTTTCTGTGCTGGAGTGGGAAAGTGCACATCAATAGGCTGAAAGATGCAAAGACTGCTCTTCCTTGTAGGAATCAGGTCTCAAGTAAAAGTTTCGCTGCTCTTCATTAGGAGACCTTGCAAGACAACATCATGAAGATATGGTGCACCTCCTTGACTATATCTCTATAATTAATACGAGGTGATGAAAGTCAAATGCTTGGGAACATTCTCTGGAACTACAGAGTTCACTAATGCATCCCCCATGTTTCTGGATTTGGTTTCCTTGTTATCAAACCAGTCTCTTACCATTTTACCTCCTTAGACTAAGTTATTCCTCAGAAGACCATTTCGTAGAATCATAGAATCATTTTGTTTGGAATCATATAGTTTGGAAAAGACCTCCAAGATCATCAAGTGGAACCTTTGAACATTGCCACGTCAACTAGACTATGGCACTAAGTGCCCCATCCGTTTGTTTCTTGAACACCTACAGGGATGGTAACTCCACTGTCTCCTTGGGAAGTTTGTTCCAATGCATAACCTTCAGTGAAGAAATTTCTCCTGATGTCCAACCTGAACCTCTCCTGGCACAGCTTAAGGCTATGTCCTCTCATCCTGTCACTGGTTGCCTGGGAAAGAAAGGCACCCCCCACCTAGCTACAACCTCCTTTCAGGTAGTTGTAGAGAGTGATAATGAGCCTCCTTTTCAGCAGAGCTGAGGATAACATAGGTATGTTGCTTCTTGGAGGACTTTTTTTTGAATGGTCATTCCCATAAGCAGCCATGGTTGGAGTGTATCCCTGAAGGAGCTTCTGGATTGACATATGCCTTGCTAATCCTCACATAATACATGCCTTTGAACATATACATGTGTTTGGAATGTCTGCCTGAGCTTGCACTCTCTCCTAATCTCCTAATCATATGGGTCCAGTGAGATGCAGCAACCTGAGGTCCACCCCCAGTGGGCTGGCAATATTAGCCATCATTATGCTCAAATGATACATTTTTTTTTAATGAGATGCTGGTCTCAGGAGGTGTTGTTACCACGACTTTCCAATGACAGCTTTCATCTTCCCTGACACACCTTTCCTAGTCACCTGGAGGGGAATGTATGTGGATTTCAAAGGATGAAGGGCTGCTCTGTAATCTGTCGTGTTCTCTGAAAAACATTGTCCTACTCTTGTGATGGACACCCTTTATTTTCTAGGTTGCCCAGTCCTTTTTAGCCTTTGCCTGTGACAAGCAAAAAGGTATTTATTAGTCAGACCATGCTTGTAACTTGCATTGTTGTCCCCAAGAGCTATGTTGAATGCATTGCCCTAATAAGTAACATTTTGAGCAGCATTTTGTTTCCAAAGTAAAGATAACATAATTCACCTAGTGTAGTTTTTATTTTTAAATTACTACCTTTATGTTAGTCTGCAGAGGAAAATAAAGAAAAAGAGGTAGAGTCTGTGTTTCATATGCTAAGTTAAGGAGTAAGTGATCTGTAGTATTCTAATTATTTTCACTGATGCCTTTTCTTGGTCTTAAAAATTAAGAGCTAGACACGGTTAAGAGAAGAAGTGTTTTTACTTTGGTATTTGATAAGGATTTTTATGGTGCACTATTTCGCCAAGGTGGAATGCGCCAAAATGCACACACACGATAGATCGGCGTATACAATTTATAGACCTTGCAAATTAGCATATCTACAAAGATTCCTCAATGAGAAGCTTGAATGAATAGTGTGATACCTTCCATTCTGAGGCCCTTTGGATGGGCCTACTCTTAGTTTACAGGATGTGTTCTAGAGAGGACCTTGGTTCTTCAGGATAGCGTAGGGCTTTCTGGCTTCCAGCTGCTAGGCCTTTAGGATGTTTGGTTTCCTGGCTTTACAGAATGCTAGGACTATGCTAAATTTTCAGACTTAAGGAATTACAAGTATGCATACTAAGAGCACTGAGGATACATAAAAGCGATATAAAAGGTATATATAAAAGGTATATAAAAGAAAAGGCAAAAAATTGTCATGGCATCATCATCAACATGTGACCTCATGAAGGAAATGGGTATTTTTCAGGAGAATCCAGCAGGCAAATGTTTCCTGTTTTAGCACTCAAATACATGGAGTTAAAAATAGGTGAAGTTGGAGGACACAGAACACTCTTGAAGTCTTATCTTTTGAGACAGTCGTGGAAACTTGGGCTTTATTGAAAATCTGTGTCCTGTGCTGGTGAAGTAGGTGAACTGAAGTTTTGCTATCATATATCTATATTTTGGTATATTTCTATATTTCTCCCTAATTATGGCCCCCTATAAAAAGAGAGGTATGTTTTGACAAGGAGTGTTCAAAAATTGCTGAAATGAAACTTTGCTGGTCTGTCCATCATTCATGCATGACTTTCACTGCTTTTTAAGGGATGAAGAAGAGAAAAAAAAATCTCACTCGGATGGTACAGATGAAAAGGATAATGGGAGCCAGACAAAGGCTGTCAGTCGAATTGGCAACTCAAATAACCCATTCCTGGACATCCCTCATGACCCCAATGCTGCTGTGTATAAAACTGGATTTCTGGCTCGGAAAATCCATGCAGATATGGATGGAAAGAAAAGTGAGTAATATTTCAATCCTAATGTGTTATTTTCTTGTTACATCTTCACAATGCCACTTACCAGTGAGCCCATGTACTTCTCAAGGCGAATAGTGCTGCATCATTAGGGGAAATAACAGCAATAACAGGCAACACAGCAACTGGATTATCACAGTCTCACTGTTAGGCCAGAATTTACAATGCTCAGTCCCATTTGCAGCAGCTCTAATGCATGAGTATAAGAAGTAATGTGATACAGCAAAGCAATGTGAATTTTTCTGTGCTAAGAGAAAATTAATGTAGTGGTTTACAGAATAGAAAACAATTTCAAGTGAATTGCAGTAGCTGTTTTGCAGTAATTTGATAATTCTCCTTTTCCTTATGTGACACCAGATTGTTCCAAATCTCCCCTCCCCTCTGGGTCTGTCTTTAAAGAAAGGCTGTTCTTTACCACTATTTGGAAGATGCTGTAACTGTTCCCTTCCCTGCTTGTCCAGCCTTCATATCCAATGAAAGGCAGCAGCTTTTGGCACCAGCCAGCTTTTTACTGTGCAGTTCCTCCCTGCCCTTTTCTTGTAATAATCCTGCTGTGTCTCTTACTTACTTTAATTATCTTCTTCCCTACTTGTCCTGCTTCTGTTTGTGATGCACTAATTATTGAGGGCCTCTGATGCACCTGTGTGTATTTTGTTGTTTGGATATCTTCATTTGTTGTCTACAGATGTTGGAAAAAACTGAGGTTAGTCAGAGCATCTGCGTTTTCCCCAGTCACTGCATGGTTCACATTGTTGGGCTAAATCCCAAAGTCTGGCTTCATGATGGGTTTCCAGTAACAGCCAGTCTCTCCTAGCTGGGCTAATCTCTCATTGGAGGTCACTATTTTCAAGGTGGAAGCTGACAGCTGGACAACTGGGTCCAGACAGAGGTGTCAAAATCAAGCTGACCTAATTCTTTGTGATGATTGGATACTCTAAATAGATTTGTCTTTATTAAACATTCTTATTCAGCCTTAATTAGTAATTGTGTCTATTTGCCTTTATTAAATTATTTCTTTAGTTATAAATACCAGAATTGCTCATTATTCAGCACACTGGACACTGGCATTTTGGGGATAACTCTTTTATGAGTAATGTAATTAATGCCATGTTTATAGAAGTTCTTGTACAATTTAAAGGTCTGTCTTACTGTCATGCAGTTCTCAAAAAAGTTGCATTCTGGCTTTCCAGGTGCAAATAAAACAAAACTTTCTTTTTTTAAGTTAGTTAGACCTTTTCATATGTCATTTCCTGATGGAGTTTTTGCAGGGCAGAGATTAGCGGGATTTCTAATGAAGTGATGTGCTAGAATGCTCATCTGTATTTTCTCAGGAACCTAGTTCTGAGGGCTAAAGCACTTATGCACTTAGAGGAGAAGGGTGTAACAGGAGCCAATGCCTGGAAGCTGAACTGAGTAAATGCCGATTACAAATAAGGCCTGTTATGCGAGATGAGCATGATTAACCTCTGGGACGAGGGACTTGTAACCTCTTCGTCTTCGCTTTCTGTCTTCAGATCAGAATGGGATGCCTTTCTGAGTGTCACGCTGTCGTTGGGCATGGGTTATTAGTTTCAGTATCGAGTCAGTGATATACATATATGGGTGCTGGTCAGTGGTGCGNTGTCTCTAGGAATTTATGGGCTAGGTATGTTGTCTCTGTTACGTTCTTCAGCCTGTAACTGACTTTAGCTTTCTTGTGGGATTGGGTATTTTTCATATGATTTTGTTTGGCACCCTTCTCCTTTCTCAATACCAACTGGGGTGTGCAGCAGCAGTACAGGGGAAGGATGCTCTGGAGAGACACTGCTTTCTGAGTAGTATCCCACTGGTCCTGAGCAGTGCCTGCCAGCCTGCTGTGGCATGTAGAAAGACTTCTTCTTTCTAAAAACTGCCGTGGTGCAGAGCTCAGACGTAGTTGTGTAGGGGCAGTGTCTCCCTATCTGCAAAAGCACAAAGGCTGGATCTCTGTGGCCTGCTTTCTGCATTGCTGCTGTTCCTTTCTGATCCAGTCCAGGGCTGTCATCAGGGTTGTTGTATTACTCTCTCTCACAGCAGGTATGTGGCACTGTGCTAAGTTGCACTGTCCTTTGAAAAAGATAGTACGAAGGAGGTTTAACACAGGACTAATGTAGCTCTCCTGTAGCCTAGACAAAGTGTAAAAATGGATCTGAGTTAAATGGGTTTTCATTTGTTTTCTTTCCAGCTCCCCGGGGAAAACGAGGCTGGAAAACCTTTTATGCTGTGCTGAAAGGAACGGTCCTGTACTTGCAGAAGGTAGGGGAAATCACTGTCTTTTGAAAACTAATTAAAGAGGGATAAAGCAGCACACATCCTCTCCACTCTCTCAGCCCACCTCCAGGCTCCTTTCCCTCTGATGCGCAGCATGGCTGATCTCCCTACCCCCCACCCTATTAACACGCACTTTCAGGCATGAATCCTTTCACTGACACCCTCTCCCTTTCCACAACTGCAAGTTGAGTTCCACTGTCCCCATCCACATGTGCACCCTGTAAGTTCCAGTGTGTGCCATTGCTGTCTGACATGGCTGAAAAAAATAGCCAGCTTCACCAGCAAAGACAGTGTCACCTCTCTGTGTCATGCTCACATTCCTCTAGGCTGCTTTTAATTTTGCATTTCATACGTATGACTTCCCCTTCTGTAAGGTTGTCCTCCTTTCCCACCTTTTCATAGTATACTTTTCTGCAGTGCCTGCAAGACCAGCTGCAAAACAGTTGAACAACAGCTTGGCCTTGGTAGGAATCTGCAGCTTCTGTTCCTTTGCAAAATTGAAGGATAAAAGGATACTTCTTTCCCACAAAGCCAGAAAAGACTGGTTTCTAACAAAATGTGCTTCCTGACAGCAAGATGTCTAAAAAAAAAAGTCAGATGAAACCCTTCAAGCCTTTTGTTGCAAGCTTAAATATATTATAGTACATTTTTAACTATACTGTTAGAACATAAAATGCAACATATGAGTGAGAACTGTCAAAATCAAATAAATGGCAACAGCTAAGTAGGTTGTTAAGGCTTTTTGCCCTCCAGTATAATTGAAATAGTTACGGAATAGATGCTGCTTGTCCAGACTGCCCTGTATTGCAGAAGTATGCTTCTTTGAAAGCTGTTTTACATTTCCACTCTGTTTTGTAACTATCAGGAGTGCAAGTACATACTGCTGTTCCCTCCTCCCCTCCTGTGGCTTTCTGAAGTTGTTGGTTTCATTGGAGCCAACCTGAATAGTCTCTTGAGAAGAAAGAGTGATTTGGATCAAATTATTATAGCATGAGGTTTACAAGGTGAATGCTCGGGGTGCAGTACCTTTTTGAGGGGGCTGAAATCCTTAAACAGACAAAACAATGTGGAGTCAGGATAGAAGATTTGGGCTGAAAGTTGGATGTGATATGCTCAGAGCCAGTGCAAGAGCCTAGAACCAAATCTGCTGAATCCGAAGTCCTTTTGCTGGGAGGAAGTTCAGGTTTTAGTAAAATGCCTTCATGGCAGGCTTGTACTTGCCCTTTTCTGACTGAAGTGGATTCATCTGCTTCAGTTTCTGAAGTAAGTCATCTTTAATGTTCACCTGAAAAGACTGCATGGTTCTCTGAGAAATATGAAGGCTCCTTGTTTGTACTACAATAATGAATTTCTTATTTGATATTCAAGCGAAAGAACTGAGGATACTCTCTATTTTAGCACCTTAATTAAATATTTTGATGACTACTGCTGGCATATTAGTTTAAAATGCTTTCTGTTTCATAAAATGTAGAGATGCTGACGTAGCATGCAAATTTTCTACAGAATGCTGCCCTCCCCCTTCCTACCCTCCATGCTTTCAGGAGCAGGGAGTAATTTCACCTGTGACTGAATCTTTGCAGAATGTAATGCATTGTTAGAGTTCTTGTTCTTACTTGTTTGTTATTTGTGTATTTTGCACTTGTCAGAGCACCTGAGTTCAGTGATTACAGGGCAGTGCTCTGCAAAGCTGCATTCTCCCATTTGCACTGAAGCCATCTTACTGCAGCACACTGACAAGCAGGGCTTTTGCTTTGGTGCTGTGAGAGCTTGACAGAAGGGTGTGATGGGAGGTAACTTGTTCCAAGAGTGACGGGACAGCTGTGAGCCTCCCCAGGGTGTCTCTGGCCCCTGCTCAGCCACATGCTGCAGCTGTGAAAAAGCCTGTGATTTCTCCTCAGCTTCAGAGGGTCCACCAGGACTTTCCTTCAGCACTCAAATAAACTTTACTCTTTTAGGGACTTAGTGTCATAGAAGGTGAAGGTGCCAGAGTTTAAAAATACATAGCTTGGCCAAGTAGTTATTGTAAAGGTTGATGAGCTGCTGTTTCCTTCTGTCATATACTAGGGACTGAAATTATCCTAATTTCCGGAAGTACTGAAGCATTTTAGAACAGCTTGATTTCTTTGCAGAAGTGCATGGTTCTGGCAATAGTCTTGGTCAAAGGATTGCCTTGTCTCAGTTCACCTTCTCTTCTGATGGTAGAATGCTGTAGGGTAGGGTGGATTCTCATGCACATACATTTTTCCTCTTTCTCTCATTCTCTGTATATCTGTGGAGATGACATCTGTGGTGGTAGTTTCATTGCACTGAGTGCTATTCAAGCAGGATAGAGAAAAATCTCATTGTACAGGTGCTGTCTACACACAAACACATGTACAAACGTCTGCAGTATTGCTTTTTGTGTTCATCTGTAACTCAGCTGTTCCCTCAAGACACTACTGTAATATAAATATTAATTGTTCATAGCAGCTGTGATTCCCCCAGTGGGCAGTATGATCCCAATTCTGCTGCCACTCGGTTTGCATTCCTGTTCTCCTTGTTTTGCTGTCAAAGTCCATGTATAAGAATGTTTTGTAAATGGTGGTCACTTGAGATTTACTGAGGAGTTTTTCTGGGTAGCCTTGTCTCCCTGCACACATTTTTTCCCATTGGAATTATTCCAGTGCTAATTCCTGTGCTGCGTATTGTTTTGTTCTTAAATGAGTGATTTAAGAGAGATGGTTTCTGAATTAGTGAGCACAGAGAGCACCAGAGGGGCTCAGTGGAAACGTTCACAATTAGCCAACTGAACATGCCTGCACAGTATTATATAAAATAAGAGGTTTGTCATATTTGGGATGTTGGCTGTGTCTCTGGGCATCCTCAGGCCAAGGTTAATTTCCTGCCCTCTGTTCATAGCAAGAGGAAATTGCAAAGCAGGAGCTTGACAGAAATGTCTGTTCACTAGACTGACACGGGATGTGATGTGCATACACAAGAGAAGCTTATAAGGAGAGGACATAAGGCTGACCTCTCTTCCTTGCTAGAAATTGCTTTTGGGCAAGCAGTGCAGGACATGAACCTTCGTGTTTTGTTCGGACTCTTCTGAGAGGTTCACAACACCTTTGCTCTTTGATGTGGCACTTTATAATCTTGTAGGCTTTGGGTATTTTTATATAAATTTTCTCAAATTTCCTCTATTAAAAATTAAAAAAAATATAGAGAAATGCCAGACTGATGCAAAGTGTTTGGTGATGAGACTTTCTGAAAGAGAATTTTGCAGCTGTCACATGCATCTGAGTGGAGATATCCATCCATGGTACATTGACTGATAAGAAAAGACAAATGTCATTCTCTGGTTTACCAAAAATGTATTTGGAAATGTGCTGACTCTGGGTCAGCAGAATGTGGTAAAGTCATTCTCCAGGAGTTTGAGAAAGATGAATTCAGCATGCCATTGCATTGTGTGCAGCACTCACATCAGCCTTTAGTTGATAGACAGGTCACAGTTCCTTTCTGGCTCCATATATATTTCTTGCCACTGTCTAGGTCTAACTTTAGAGAACTCCCTTCCGTTTCAGCTCAACCTGCACGCTGACACCAGCACATCATAGCACATGCTGTCCTTGACGGCTTAGGCAAAAATGGATGTTCCTACTCCCCTAGCATTCCCTACCAGTCAAAAAGAGCTGAAGGCCTTGGAGAAGGAATTTTGGCAGCACATTTACGTCCTTATATCTTTCTCTGCGGCTGGCAAACTACGTGGAGACATTTCCGGTATGCTGATCAGTGCCTTTAGAGAAGCTGGCAGAGCCCCAGCTGTCAAGGTAGATTGCAGCCAACTGATCTGGTGGGATTAGCAAGGATTACCATGAATGCTTTCTGTTGGAAAGAAGGGGTTCTTGGCCAGGACTGCTTCTGAGACTGCCCAAATGTGGATTTTTTCTGAATGGGTTTAGACACCAGAGCAGGTTGTGGACATTGGATGCAACTCACAGAGGAAGCTAGGAGGCAGCAAGCTAGGTGATAGCTGACACTGTCTCTAGGCACTAGTACGAGGAAAGATAGAATATTGTATTTCTGAGGCCTATGTTCATTTCCTGGCTCTGAGGTTTTCCCAGTCTTCATGGACAATGGAGCCAGTCATTTCCCCCAAAACTACCACCAAATAAATCAGCTTGTGAACCCTTAAAAGAAGAGGCTTGACTTGAGGCCTTGCCTCCTCCATCTTCAAGATGGGGTGTGCCAGACTTCCTTGCAAAAGGTTTAAAGAATGCCCTAAGTGAGCATAGGCAAAATCCTTCAAGATAGACAGATGCCTCCAAATCCTCCTGAGTCTCAAATTATTAGAGAGGAAGGGCATTTGGCTTTGCTCACTGCCAGCCCTTGAAAACCCCTTATGCTGACGATCTTTAGGTTGAAGGCTGCCCTTTGGTCAGTGCAGTAATACTCTGACTTTCTGCTGGGCCTGCCAGACTTGTTGTGCCCTTGTCTGGCTCCAGGTGGTGGTTTGGCAGGACTTCTGGGTAGCTGCCTCTTGGGTGAAGGGTCTGAGCAGCAGTGTGGCAAGTTCTGGGCCTGCACTACCAGGACCTCCATCAGGAAGGATAAGACATGGCAGAGGAGCAAGATGTTTTCTTCCACCTTCCAAGAGGTGGTCACCACAGCTGGTGACCCTCCATCCACTGAAACTCAACCTGGAGAGGCCCAGCCCAGCCTGGCTGAAAGCTCAGATACCTTTGGCAGCAGTGTAGATTCCTCTGGCTGCAGTCCTGTTTGGTGTGCTGCCAGAGAAGTTCTGTAAAAGTATTCATGCATGTTAAGCACCTCTTCTCTCAGGTGGGTACCTCCCTGGATGTTGAAGCTAGTGCCATCCCCACACACACTCTGTGTCCTGCACTGTGTTTCCTGCTAAACCTCATCTCGTAAATTGTATTCAAGTGCAGGATCAATAGCTATCATGCCTGCAGGGAGTTATTTAACTGCTTTGCAGCCGTCACACTCGGTGCGTGTTCCAGGTGAGACTGATTTCTGTGATACGCTAAGGGGGAGAAATGGAGTCAATTACAGACTGCTTTGGCCTGCCCTTCAGAAAAAAAGGGATGCAGCCTTGCTGGCGTATCACTTTTCTTTCAGAAAGCTCCTGGCTTTCCCAAGCCATTTATAGTCATGTGGGCTTTGAATGGAACTTGTGGCTACATTATGCCCTTGTTCGGCTTCTGTCACTCAGGAGATCAAGTAAGCATGCTTCCAGGATGATGCTTACAACGCAAGAGGAGTTTGACTCCTTGTTTTTGTCATCTGGTGTTAGGAGTGGTACTGTTACTGTGTCAGAAACCCAGACAGAGCTGTGCTTGCCATTTGTAGACCCTCATCAGAGAGATTTAAGGGAGTTTGCTGTAATTTGTTTTGTGGACACTGGTAAGGAGGCTTCTACAGAGTCTGAGAGCTTGCCTAGGAGCACATACCAAGGTAGTTGGTTGAGAAAAATTAAAATCAGGCTCTAGAGGCTGAGAACCCAAGTAGCTGAGCAGTGGAGGCGGGGAGCTGATTATGATGGATTCTTGAAATGAAGACAAATAATCCACAGTTGTTGTCATAGTCAAATATTTCCTGCATACATCTCTTCCTGTCAAGCAGGTAGTGGAACTACTTCTCTCCCTTAGAAAGACATCAAAACAAAGAAAGAAAGAGAAAGGAAAACATGTTAAAGGTAGTGGAAACCACAAGTGCACAAGTTAGGTTGCACTCAGTTCATACACTTTATTACTATTTCTGAACTGTGGAACAAGGTTTTTCCCTAGGCTAAGGAAAAAGGAATAGCACATGCAGAAATAAAATGCCATTTTCCCCCTGCTATCTCCTGCAGGATGAATACAAGCCAGAAAAGGCTTTGTCGGAGGAAGATCTGAAGAATGCGGTTAGTGTGCACCATGCGCTGGCATCCAAGGCAACAGACTATGAGAAGAAACCTAATGTCCTCAAGCTTAAAACAGCAGATTGGAGAGTCCTGCTTTTCCAAGCCCAGTAAGTGCTCTCCTCATGCCACTCACTGAGGAAAGAAAGCAGTGCTGAAGGAGGGGTGAATTTCTGCCTGGACAGGTTAAAGCAGAGGCTTAAGAGGTTCAATCTGTTTATTTGATCAGAAATAAGATTAAGTAGTGATGTGATTAGAGTGCACAAGTAGTGCATGAGAAAGAAACATCAGGTTTCAAGAGGCTTTTTAATCTAGCTGAGAGAGGCATAACAAGATGCAGCAGCTAGAAGCTGAAGCTCCAGAAAATACAATTTGGAAACAAAGCACAAACTTATAACCGTCAGGGTGATTAATCATTGAAGCAAATGACCAAAAGCAGTCTTGGATTGTCTGTCTCCTGATGTCATCAGGTCCTAGCCGGATGTCTTTCTAGAAGATATGCTGTGGTTAGAAACAAAGTTACTACTTAATACAAGAATGATTTGATTTAGTTTTTCATGCTGTGATAGCCAGACAGAACACATGACCTGCCTTTTGCTTCTGAGCCCTTTTCTACTGAGATCTGTATGAAACCTCCTAGAGATCTGTGGTATCCAGCACGACTGAGACCTTAGGACATATGTCTGAATCAGGGCATTGGTTGGCTCTGTCACCTGTGCTATTGGTATTGGATTGGGAGAAGATGTGTGCTAGGGTGAGGTGTGCACCTAACCACAAGCCAACCTGTGACTGAGTTACTTCGCACTAACTGCCTGCAAACATAGTCAGGAAGATGGAGCAGACCCCAAGACTTGCCCAGTTCTGGTTATTCTCACTTCTAAAATGCTATAGAATGGGGTGGAAAGAGGTAGAAAAGGCAGAGTCAACAAGTGCTTAATATGTGTTTCTTCCCCAGGAGCCAAGAAGAAATGCAGACCTGGATCAACAAGATTAACTGTGTGGCTGCTGTCTTCTCTGCACCACCATTTCCAGCGGCAATTGGTTCTCAGAAGAAGTTCAGTCGCCCACTCCTGCCAGCCACCACAACAAAGCTATCTCAGGTGAGACGTTTTGATATAGAGGGTCGGTGACAATGGTTTCTCTTTCTGGCTGGAGACTGGGTGGTGGTCAGTGTTTTATAGCTGTTGCCACCAGCAGTCCTAGGAGGAGAAGGCTTGCATAGTAAATCTCTGCTCATTTTCTCATGTAAGATTTGAAGTGGGGGGAGAGAAGGAATAGACTCAAATACCATTGGTTTATATTTTTGAAGGAAATAGTACCAGATAAAGAATTTTCTTCTTAAGCTTATGGCGCTGCAGGACATTTCAAATACTGATTAATGGGGTTTTTTTGAATTTGAGTGTTTATGAAAGCCACTGGTTTCAGAAGAAGTAGACATACTCCTGGTCTTTGGCTTACTGAATTGATAAAAGGTGAAAGCTGATGCATCAGACAAGCATCAATTATATTTCTCCCACTAGATTTTCCAGACTCCATTTATCAGCTCAGGGATTTCCTGTGTAATATATATTTATCAACTGTGTCTTATATGAATGTCTTTGGTCTCCCTTGTGATCATACAAGCTTTTAGCATCCCGTGGCAGGGAGTTTCACAGCTCTACTACTTCTTGCACAAACTCATGTATTTCTGCTTGTCCCAGACTGGCTGTGTCAGATGCTTGTGCCCATAGCTTTTTGTACTTTGGGAGATGCAATGCCTGCATGAAATTCCTCCTGCACTGGCAGGAACATGATACTGATGGCATTGATCAGACTGACAGAGTGACAGAGGTTATACCTCATGAGTATCCTCCTGGAGCTTTTAAAGTGATCTGCCCATGCTGGATTGCTTCTTAAATGCATTTGTTGGGGTTTTTTTTACCATCTTCATAGCTTACTATAGATAGCTAACTATCCTTAGAAACTACTGTCTCAAAATCTGTGTTTCTCTAAGGGTGTGGTTTTTCTAGGTTGCCCTTGCTTTTTCTCTCTCCATGACAGTAGCCTTTCTTCTTACAATGTGGTGACCAACTTACCATCGTCTGTTCTGGTTTAAAGTTTAAAGCATGTTATGTAAAAAATAATAGTAACTTGCCTCATCCTTGTAGTTTTACCTTTTGCTTATGCATATCTTTTTAAAAATACAGCATGGTGCTTCCATAATTTACCCCTGATCACCAAAGGAAGCTTTTTTACTCACTGTTTTTCTGTGTGATTGTTGCATTTAGCACGTTGTTTCCTAGTCTTGTTGTTTCCATTTAATCTGGAAAGGAAAAGGATAGATCACAGCCCTGTGGTTTGTATCTTGAAGAAGGAGAGACACGAAAAGTGGAGTAAGATAAGCTGTTTTAGACAGGCAGAAGAATGTTAAGTGTTCAAAGCAGATAAATTCAAAGGCAAGCAGAAACACATCTGCTTTCATCTGTCAGTGTGGAAAAGCTGCCAGCAGGCTGTTTCTCATTTGGCAGACAAAAAAAATAAACAAATTGTCAAATCCCTGTGGTTGCTGTTTAGGGTTTTGTGGGATGAATCATGATGGACACTACTTCTTCAAAGGGCCTGTTCCTGGTCAGCCAGAAGTCAGGGTGCAGTGAGGACCTAACATGGGTGAGGAAGAGAGGCTGGACATGATGACAGGTTGTGCAAGATCATTGTACCAGGTTTTGTTTCAAAAGCAGAGCAGTATCTGATCTTGGTTAGTCCAACCAAAGAGGGATGTGACAAAGCTATATATAAAGGAACAACCAGTCTAGAAAAGGTTGTTGGTTTTTTTCTTTTTTTCTGAGAATGCGCAGCACATACAAAAGCTCCAAAGCTGGTACCCTGGAAATTACAAGTGCTGTATTAATAGCTGCTCAAAGACCTCCTGTCATCAGGCTGTAGAACTCACTACCACAGGATGTCCCTGGGACGAGGGAATCAGTACAATGTAGAGAATGATTGGCCGCTAATGAGAGAGCACGCACATCTAGGGTAGTAACTAACAGCAACAAGAATTTTTGGCAATCAATACCAAGTGGTTTCAGCCCTACCACATTTAGGCGGAGGCAAATTATCCCACATGTTTCTTTCTTCAGTTCTCCTGCAAAAGAGTTGAAACACAAGATTAGTTGGGGCTTAGCTATCATCATCTGTAGAAGTTTTCCCCCTTTCTGCTGTTTTCCGCAGCTCCAGCTCAGTGAGCCAAGAGGCTCAGTCCCCAGTGTGACTCAGTGCAGTGCAGGCATGTCTGAGCTAGGTTTGAAGCTGTGGGCTGCACTCAGAGCCACACCACTGAGGGACAACACTGGCAGCTGTTCCCTCCTCTGAGGCAAGGTGCCGACACAGGAGCTGACCTGGGTACTGCCTCTTGGCTAATTCACCAACATCTGCATGATCATGTGTCTATTTTGGACTTACCTAATTCAAACATAATTTCAGATCCAAGCCTAGAAATGGACATAAGGCCGTCCTGCAGGAGATGGAAACCTTCTGAGATGAGGGAAGGTTAGCTGACAGATGGACTGGAGGAAGTGAGTGGGCCTGGGATTATGATAAAGGAAATAGCCTAGAAAGTGGGAGTAGCAGCTCCTCGCTTTCTCCAGTTGCACAGTGGGATAAAAGCTGGTAGCAGCTTAGCAAAATGTGATACCTTTGGGGGACTGGACAGCCCTTTCTTTTCTGAATGCACTGTATTGTTCTAAACAAATAGAAACCACCCACCAGAGAGCTTTTGGCAGTGCAGAAATAGAAGGAGGGGCGCTGACTCCATGTCTTTTCTGTCCTGGAAGGAACTCCTTTTACATTGCAAAGACCTGAGGCAGGGTCTTTGCCTGTCTCATTCTGCCCTTGGTTTGTCTGCATACACAACAATCTTAATTAATTTACCAAAAAATGTATTAGGGCAAAAGTGTCATGTTGTCAGTAATGCTCGGCAGCAAGCTGCTTCCGTTGCTCACAGCAAGGCAAGGGATGACAGGTTTGCTCTCCTTCCCTGTGGCATCTGCTAGCTGCTGAGTTTTTTCTGCAAGCTTGGCCACTTTGAATGCCTTTGAGAGAGCTGTTGGTGACAGAGCTCTGGGATAACAGACCTTATCAGTATAAGAAAAAGAAACTACGAGGTATTATTGTACAGGAACCTCTCTATTTTTCTTTGCTTATTGGATATTTTAGATTCTGTCACTTAAGTACCTAATGTGTTTCTGAAGGATGAACAGCTGAAGTCCCATGAAGCTAAGCTGAAGCAGATTTCCACTGAGCTTGCTGAACATCGCTCCTATCCTCCTGACAAGAAGCTCAAAGGCAAGGAAGTAGATGATTACAAACTGAAGGATCACTATCTGGAGTTTGAGGTATGTATGGGAAACATTACTACTTTTACCTCTTGGGTGTGGATGGTCTTATATTTGGGGTACAGTCCTGAAGTTCTGCATTTTTCACTTTACTTCCCTAAGGAGTGTGTTCTTACTAGAAGAAATGTCAGAGCAATCGCAGAGGCTGGGATGTGGCTCTTCTTTCTGATGAGAACTTCCTTAGCTGTGAATTTAGCTCTTAGCTCCTCCTCTGTGAGGTGGAGGATAGAAACGAGACCCCTGTCCTTCCTGATGTATCTGTTTGAAGAGATTATAAGATGTTCATGCACTAAGTTGTCTTGTGTTGTAAAACTGTGTTGCCTAGTGAATTGAAACCTCAGTCTCTAGAGAATTACTGCATTCTGCAGTAAGGCAGATCATGGTAATTGTCTTCCACTGGTAGGTTCTGAAGGAACTGATATGCTAAAATTTTGTTGTAGGCATGCCTGCCTCATCAGAGCCATTTGTGTTATATACCGTGAGATGGATGTCAGGATGAGAAGGAAAAGAGTAGAATTAAAGATCACAGGGCTGAGTGATGCAACTTAGGCAGACGCATTAGGAAATTGTTTTGAGAATCTGACATCCACTTTTATCCATAATGGTGTCTGCCACATTGTAGGACTATGTGGGAATGAATCGGCAACCCAGCAGATGTCTGGTATTTGTTATGACTACACCTTTGAGCTTTTTCCCACAGGACTGCGAGTCAGTGTTGCCTTGGGTCTGAAAGGATCCTACTCTAAATAGGCACTGCCTGGCAAGGAAAATATGTAGTCTGAAAAAGAAGAAGAGCAGATAAGACAGATGAGACCTCCAGAGCTGATGCTGGAGGCAACACAACACAAACCTCCAGAACTGAAGTAAGCCTTCTGCCCCGTGCTATCAGTTTCTGTTAGAGGGACTCTTTTTACTCCTGGACTTAACTCATTGCATACTTTTGCTTTTGCAGAAGGTTGTAACCACTGTGTTGAGTTTCACTTTTCCATAGCAAAGTCAATCAGCCTGGCTTTATGAAGGAGGAATCATTACCTGACCAACATGATAGTTCTTTTATGATAAGATGTTTGGTGTGATCGATGAGGGGAGAGCAGGGGATGTTGTTTGTTCTTCACTTTGACAAGAACAGAGAACTCAGATGTACAAAGTAAGCCACACACTTTCTCTGTGGAGGGGATCTTGTAAAACTTGGAAGATCAAGAATTTTCTTAGCTTTGGGTTCTTGACATAAAGTTTATTTTCTATCACTTTTAGAAGCTTGGTGAGTTAGGATGAAATGTAGGCTGGAGTATTAGATGTTTTTAGAAAGGTTGTTGGGGAAGTAGATTGTTGTGGGGCTTTTTTGTTTCCTGTCAGTTTTATCACAGTGATCTTTTGAGATATTCCTCAGGTACCTCAGTACAAATCAGAACCAGTATAGCCCACAAAACAAAAGGTATCATCTTCACTAGTGAGAGTCTCGAACAGCGTTTGAGCTGTGCAGTTCAGATAAGTTATCAGCTCTGTAGGAATGCTTATGTAAGCAGGCACATTGTGGCAACAACTTCAGTTATGTGGGAGAAACGGTAATTCAAAGTGCTGGTGTGCAATGCTGTGTTACCCTCATACTTAGCACAGATTTCACAGGCCACGTTGAACTATCAAGACATTCCAAGGGCCATGAGAGCAGGCAATTCCAAAATGCATGAAGTCAAACAAACGAGGCAGAAGGCTAACTGGGATCTTCTTCTGGAGCTAAGGCAAAAAAGGAAAGTGTATGCTGAGTGGAAGCAAGGTCAGGTGACATGGGAGGAATACAGAGAGAGATACTGCTGTAGCAAGAAAATTCATGTGGCCAAATCTTAGTTGGAGTTGCAGCTGGCCAGAACTGTGGGGGACAATAAAAAGAGTTTTTAAAAATATATTAGTAGCAAAAGGCAGTATAGAAATAGCGTCAGCTTGTTACAGGGTGAGGATGGTTATATCACGAACAGGGACATGAACAAGGCAGAGGTGTTTAATGCAGTCTTTGCCTGTCTTTAACATGGATGACAGACCAGGGGGATCTCAGTGCCCTGAGCTGGAGGACCATGAGTGCGAGAATGATCAGGTCCCACTTAACCTTGAAGTTGTGTTGGATCAACTGCTCCAGCTGGATCCATACAGATATATGGGGTCTAATGAGATTCATCCAAGAAACCTCAAACAGGTGTCTGATGTCATCGCAAAACTTCTCTTGATGATACTTGAACTGTCTGAAGAGATCCCAGTCGACTGGAAGCTGCTTAGTGTTTTCCCGATTTTCAAGAAGGGCAAAAAGGATGACACTGAAAACTACATGTCTGTCAGTCTCACTTCAGTGCCTGGTAAAGTTATGGAGAAGATGATTCTGGGAGGTTGTTGTGGTTTGACACTGGCTCAGTGCCAGGCACCCATGAGAGTCACTC
>VZRQ01003012.1:345455-393009 GCA_013397975.1 Machaerirhynchus nigripectus | reverse complement strand
GGTGTTGCCGTGTTGTTCTCCCTCACATGTTCTCACCTCCTCCTCTCCTCTGACTAGCAGCAGAAAACCCCCCCGACTTTGTTTGATTTTCTTCTTGAATTTGTCATCACAGAGGCATTACCAGCCTCTCTCATTGGCTCAGTTCTGGCCAGCAGCATGTCCATCTTCAGAGCCATCAGCCATGGGCTCTGCCGGACATGGTGGGAAGCTTCCAGCAGCTTCTCACTGCAGCCATCTTTGCAGCCCCCCACTACCCAAAACCAGGCCGTGCCAAACCAATACAGAGGTGTTGAAAACATCTGGAGGACACTGCAGCCATCATCACAGCCAGCACAGCTTCATGAGAGGAAAGTCCTGCTTGTCCAACCAAATTTCCTTTTATGACAGGGTAACCCACTTAGTTCATCAAGGGAAGCCAGTTGATGCAATCTTTTTCAATTTCATAAAGCTTTTGATGCTGTCTCTCACAGGACTCTTCTGGAGAAAATGTCCAGCCCACAGCTGGATAAGCACATCATGTGATGGGTGAGCAGCTGGCTCGTGGGTCAGGCACAAAGGGTTGTAGTGAATGGGGTGACACCAGACTGGTGACCTGTCACTGGTGGGATTCTACAGGGCTCCATCCTTGGCCCTGTGCGCTTCAACATCTTCATAAATGACTTGGACACAGGACTGGAAGGGATACTAAGCAAGTTTGCAGATGATAAGAGAACTGGGAGAAGCTGTTGACTCCCTTGAAGGCAAGGAGGCCCTGCAGAGAGACCTTCACAAATTACAGAGCCAGGAAATCACCACCTGTATGAAGTTTAACAAGAGCAAGTGCTGGATTCTGCATCTGGGATGGGGCATCCCGGGGTGTATGGACAGCCTGGGAATGAGACGATGGAGAGCAGTGCCGTGGACAGGGACCTTATCAAGGAGTCTTGGTCAAGGGCAAGATGAATATTAGCCAGTAGTGCCCTGGCAGCCAGGAGGGCCAGCCGTGTCCTGGGGTGCCTCGGGCACAGCATCACCAGCCAGGCAAGGGAGAGGACTGTCCCATTCTGCTCTGCACTGAGGCAGCCTCACCTCAAGGGCTGGGGGCAGTTTTGGGCCCCTCAGTATGCAACAGATATAAAGCTGAAAAGCTTCCAAAGGAGAGCAGTGAAGCTTGTGAAGGGCCTTAAGGGCAAGCCATATGGGGAGCAGCTGAGGTCCCTTGGTTTGCTCAGCCTGGAGGAGACTAAGGGAAGACCTCATTGCAGTTACAGCTTCCTCGTGAGGGGAAGAGGAGGGACAGGCACGGATGTGTCTGTGATGACCCATGGGAATGGCCTGAAGTTGTGTAAGGGGAGGTTTAGGCTGGGTATTAGGAAAAGGTTTTTCCCCAGAGGGCAGTTGGGCACTGGAACAGGCTCCCCAGGGAAGTGGTCACAGCACCAAGCCTGACAGAGTTCAAGAAGTGTTTGGACAATGCTCTCAGGCACATGGTGTGACTCCCGGGGATGCTCCTGTGCAGGTCCAGGAGTTGGACTGGATGATCCCTGCAGGCCCCTTCCAACTCAGTTTATTCTATTATTCGCTGAGACAGTAAAAAAACCCAAACCAAACCTAAATGTTGAGCTGTATGAAAATTGTGAATGGAAGCTTTGTGAATGGAAACCTTGCCGTTAGAACAGTGTCCTGTCAGGGTTGGCTGGAGGTGGTGAGAGAGCTTGCTGCATGGGGTTAAATGAAAAAGGCAACAGGCAGGTGAGGTAGGATTTTGTAACTGTCTCTTTCAGACTGAGACTGCAGGCCAAACCTGGTGTCTGTGTACAAAGGGCCACGTTGATACATCTCGAGAAACACACCAAAAGGGCCTGTGAGTCCCTAAGGTAGCAGCTTAGTACCAGCAGGAAGGAAGAAGCCATTTTCCTTTTCTGTAGGTCCTTACAATTCCTTTCTGTTCACACACTGGCAATCTCTTCATTCTTGTTCCTGAGATGGAGGGGAGGTGACCCAGGAGGTCCTTCTTCAGGTATGCAGCCAGTAGCATTTCTTTTTGGTGGTGTCTTTGCTTATACACACCAGGGAAGGAACAGTTCTCGTTTCCTGCTCTCTGAGGAAGTACTGTGTCAGATTGCAAAAAATTTGTTGCTCACTGCAGAAAATTTATATTTAGAGAAAGATGTTCTGAGTGCTGTCAGGTGAGAAGTGAAGCCAGAATACTGATGTGTGGCTACCTCATCCTTCTTTATTATGTGCATTCATTCTTCAGAGATAATGTTGCAGAAGCTTTTGAATGGTTTCAACTTCTGTGGTTTTATTTCTTGACAGAAATTTCCAAATTAATTTCTCTTAAGGCAAAATTCCCACCAGCTTTTACCTAACTTCAAATGTCAGGTCACTGAAAAGACCAAGTTTGTTGTGATTGAAATCAAAGTAAAAATGCACTGATTAATTGTAATAGAAATGAAGGGCCCACAAAGCCCAGGGAAAAATGGCCATTTGCACACATGTAGGCCCTAGATTTCCATGCTGATGGCTGAGTCTTGAGACTCTGATGGTGTTTACTGGACCAGTAAAAAGCAGAAATCTATACAGCAGTAAAGTCCCCCTCTCCATTTTATGATATTATGCTGTTCCCAAGCTAAGAGCACTGGCTGGCCTTTTGCAGAAGTGTCTGGTTCATTTTGTGATGAATCATCCATCAGCTCAGTGCATCATCATCAGGGTTCTTCTTGCTGTTTCTCCATTTCCATTTTTATTAAATGACACATCTTACCTGCTTCATGTGTTTGTCTCTCACATTGTGGAGCTGCAGCTCCAGATATGGGAGTCATAGGAATGCTTATTTATTTAATTTGTAGGTGGATTCTGTTATGATTCTCCTCTGTGAGGGTTTGTTTATTCAAAGGACTCTCAAAAGCCAGTCACGTTCTCTTCTTCCCCCCCCTTTGTATTCTACACTTCAAAGTGATTACTGAGCTTTTTGACTTCCTGCCCTCAAATGAATGTTTTTTACTAGAACTTTATTGTATTATTAGAAAACGGGGAAAAAAATTTTAAATACTTTTTCCTCTTTCAGGAACATAATGGTTTGGCTGCTGTTTTGCCACTTTGAAACATAAATTAAAAATCAGTACCGATGTTTACATCCACCTTCCCTGACCCCCAGCACACCAATATAGCTGTAATTATAATGCCTGCACCATATCTTTAGTGGATATATCAGGGGCAAGTTATTAAATAAATCCTGTGAAGCGGATTGCTCTGTTCTCAGGACCTCCTGCCCCAACATCTGTTTTTGAGACCCTGCGGGGATCTTCTGCTACCATACCCTCATTTTCTTCCTTGCCGAGTTGTTTCTTGGAGAA
This sequence comes from Machaerirhynchus nigripectus, assembly GCA_013397975.1. Lineage (NCBI taxonomy): Eukaryota > Metazoa > Chordata > Aves > Passeriformes > Dicruridae > Machaerirhynchus > Machaerirhynchus nigripectus. The sequence continues at coordinate 389,671 of VZRQ01003012.1, read as the reverse complement.
TGATGCAATTGTTGCAAACAGAGTGAAGTCTTCCTGTTGGAGAGGGAAAATTCCAGACAAGGAATAGAACAAATGGGCACTGGCCACAGTAAAGGGAGCTTTTTCCAGTTGAAAAATACAAGTGTCGGGACAGACAGCAACTTTCATCATTCCCTGTGAGTGACCTAGCAGGGCAACATGCCATGCTGCTGTCATAGCCCTCTCAACTGCTTCTTTTTTTTTGTCAAGGTCTGGCCTTTTAGAAAATTCTCTCAAGGACCTAGTGGTGGCCATGCTGGTACAGTCTGAACATAGACCCTGCTTTGGTTTCTCCACTGTGGATAAGAAAAAGCAGCAAAAGCAGGACCTGCTGGTGGGAGTGGGGGGCTACATGGGAGAGCTGTAGACAACCAGAGCAGGATTTTTGTTGTCCCTTAGTTGAGTTTTTTCAGTTTGCCTGCCCGAGCATGTAGGATCTCAGTGTGTGTGAGCACAGCTTAGGCCTCATTATGACTGAGGCAGCAAGCTTTCATTTGGTGGTGTTACTTGGAATGGGAGCCACCACTCAGCAGAGCATTGGAATTCATGTGCTGCAGAACTGAGTGCCTCTAATTACACAGTACCCCAGGCCTCAGTCTGCCTGAAATCCTTTTTGTTTAATTTACATTAGCTACTGTTGTTCATATCCACATTAGGCACCATTGTTCGCATCCATATTGCGCTCCTGGCTTTCAAGGCCAGCAGCAAGCATTAAGTTACTCAGGTGGTCTCTCAAGTGCTCCTGCAGAATTTCTTCCAGACTGATTTGGGCCTTTTCTTTTAATTTCCCAGAAAAATCGCTATGAGATTTATGTTGGCCTGCTGAAAGAAGGGGTGAAGGAGCTGCTGAGCGGAGGAGAGAACGATGCGCCAGGACTGAAGAAATCCCACTCAAGTCCTTCTTTGAATCAGGAGTCTCCAGTCAGTGCCAAGGTGAAACGCAATGTCTCGGAGAGGAAGGACTACAGACCAGAAACACCCAGCATTAAGCAGAAGGTCACTTAGGGTGGAAATGACAACTAGGGGAACAGCCATGCAGCAAAGTACCGGTGGTCAAAATTTTTTCATTTAATAACCTGTCATTCACAAAAAATAAGTGCATCTGCCTGAATGGGGTGTTAGTGACATTTTCTATTGTATATTTTGCTGTTTCTGTGCAGATTGTGGGAGATGTCTTTGCTCCTGCTTTGCTTTGCTTTGTTAATTTATCATTTAGCAATTGAAGCATCGGGACTTTTTTGTGTTGTTCTGTTTCTTAAGGAGCTGGGGAAGGGTAGGGCGCTGTGACGTTTATTCTATCTCTTCCCCATTTATCTCCTCCCATTGGCATGTGGCTTTCATCTCTCAAGTCACTTGTCACTTTATTTACATGGTGGGTGGGAAAAATAACTGGACAAGTGCTGCAGTGCTGTGAATGTGAGCTGTAGCTGTGAGAAGAGCTGTGCAAACATGCAGCTGCAGAAGGCTGATAGAGGCTAGGGTGCTGGGAACACTAGTTTCCTGACAATGTGGGGCATGTTGGTACTGGTACTTAGCAGCAGGTGGTACAGTAAATAGTCACTGTTGCTTATTGTTACTGCATTGACCCTGGACACACGAGTGCGAAGGAATGAAACCTGGAAACCTCTGGCAATGCTGGGATGACGGCATTGGAATAATTTGTTTGCTTCCTTCCAAGCAGAGAGCCTTCTCCTGAGTTTGCAGGCTGGAAGGCATCCAAACCCATGCTGTCTCTGCAGTCAAGAAGATTAGGGATTACCCAGTTGGAATGGCTATCTGGGCTTCACATTTATTTGCAAAGAAGGCTGCTGTAGATGTCAGCCATTAGCATTATATATTAATTATATATATTAAAGACAAGAGGCCTCTGTGTAGTTTTTAACTATACGCTCTCACTTAGCTGCTATATAGAGCCTTATGATATATTGTGTCCTGTTGCTTCCCCTTCCAGGGGTTTCCTTGTTGGTGTGCACAGAGAGCCGCTTTTAATTCCTCTCATAGTGACAAAGCACTTTGCCTTTTTTCTTCAGAAAGGGATTCTCCTCAGTTCTCCATTTTCCTTCTTTAGCTCACATGTAGGTGGAAAAGGCTGGTGCCTCTTCACAGCTCCGGCATACCCTGTGCCAGGCTTTCCAAGGGGGGCACAGGACAAGGAGAGACCACCATGGATAGATCTTTTCATACCTGAAAGCCCCATGTTTGTGCCATAGACCCTTGGGGTGGCCAGCAGTTTTCAGGCACAGAGAGCAGAAAGATGACAAAGAAATAAATTTCCCAGCCCCTGTTGTCTGGGCAGTGTCATGGCTCTGCAGAGAGTGTTGGCTCTCCTGTTACCTAGCCTGTTACCTGAATTTTAGTCTCGGCTTTTATACTGGTCCACAGGGTGAGCTTGGACAGGTCTCTCCCATTTTGTTTTGCCCTTTCCCTGTATGGAGTAGTACAACCAAACTGGCCTTTCCCACAGAGCACCTTGGGATGTCAATAATGTTGAGGGCCAGTTGAAAATTGCTTCTTGCTGTTCTTTCTATTATGCCTGGCACAGGATAGACTTCTTGATGAATGCAGTTCTTAATGCATATAGAAATGTCAAGATCAATGCAAGGACTGTTCCGAAATGCACTGGTGTTTTCAGCCCAAGCAGTCAAAGGGCCACACATCAAAAAAATTGCTACCTTAGTGGATGTGTGCTCTGTCAGGCTTCCCAAGGGTCCAAGTCAATTCATCTAGCTTACTGAGCTGCCAGTCCAGTGAGCAGAACTGGGAGCAGTCAAAGAGAGAAGACCCTTAACAGGCACCGCATGACTTGTCTCCCCCACCGAGTACCACCGTGCAACAGCTTTCCTGGTGTTGTGCTGACTGTTGGCTGTAACAAAGACGTTGCACTCTCACATGTGAGGTTTTGGAACAGATTGATCCTTGCAGCTGCAGCCTGGCAGCAAAACCAGATGAGACTGTTTTCACGAGTGGTGTTGGAATGCGCCTCCATCTGGCACGTGCCACTGAGAGTGGCCGCTCTGTGCTAAAAGTCAGGAGGTTGGCTCCTTGGCAATGTTGCTGAAAGCTGCAGAGTCCTGAATAGAAATTGGCAGCGCTTCCAAGTGCTGGGGCTTTAGAAGTTGTGCATGCCTGCTAAGGTGGAGTTAACATTTAGTTCTCTTCCTGAAGAAGAGAGATGCCTTCTGCTGCTGGAGCCAAAGAGATGTGGTGCAGCTTGTTGTGTGGGGAGACTCAGTGTAGAGAGATGCATGCTAGTGCTCATTGGGAGGGATTGTTTGGGGTAATTAAGAGTGGTAAATCAACAGCTCATGGAGGGGAAACAAAGATAGAATCCTGCAGCTGTTTGTCATGCTTTGGAGGTTGAAGACAAACAAGCAGAACAGAGAGGAGAAATTCAGCTGGGAAGAAAACTTGACCTGTGTGTTATGATTAAGTGGTGGTATTCCCCAGTTTAGTGTTCCCACTGAGACTGACCAAACTACATGGTCCTTGCTCACTCCCTCCTTCCCCTCCCCATCGTTGCAGTGGGCTGGAGAGGAGAATTGGAGGCATAAAAGGCAAAGATCGCAGGCTGAGATGTGAACAATTTACTGGAAACTGCAATGAGATACGAAAGTGAACAGTAACAGCAACAGTATTAATAACAGAGTGTACAAAAATGCTCACCATGCAGAGCCCAACAATACCCAACCACTCAATTCCCAATACTCTGACCCAGAGGGGACATCTTCCCTTGTTCCTGGAAAATGTTGTGAGGTGGTAGAGAATAACCTTCAGGTCCAAGCCATGCCCCTGCCTGGCTAGTGCAAAAATTAACCCTGTCCTGGCCAGAACCAGTACACTGTCTTATATAACAATAGGATACATGCAGCAGAAACAAACCCCAAAAAAGGTGCAGATCTGTAAATGGCCCTGCTTGGGTGTCAGGTTTGGGTTGACTAGATGATCTTTGTGAAGGCAGGCTAGAACATGCTTGGCAAACCTCTTGTGGTTATGGAGTGCAGTGCTTCAAAAGGCAAAGAGGTGACATTTAACTTTCTTCTTCCCTGGCTTTTAACATATTTTGGTTACTGAAAATTCCAGTTAAATTGCTGAGCTCAAAAAGAAATTACTCCTGTTAAATGCATTTTCCAGCTTTGACACAGAAACTGGGTAATTCCTCTTCAAAGTCATTGCAAGAAAGATGATTTGAAGCAATAGGAAAAATCAAGAAGTGAACTGTAAAAAAGATAATTTTTTTCGTTATTTATTATCTATTTCCATGTATAATTGTAAACAGATTAGGGTATTTTTTCTAGGTCTCATCTGGGCGTATCAAATACAGTTTTTCATTGCAATTTTTGTCATTAAATGTTTGTTGAGCTTAGAGCACTCTTGCTGAGACTGCTGAGGCATGCAGATTAGTTTATCCAGAATTTATAGTTTCTGCTCCAGTTTTAATTAATGCCATTTTCCTCTGTTACTTTACAGTTATAAGCATCCCAGGCATCCATGTAGAAATGCACACTTAGGAGAAGAAAAAAAATTAGTGATCTTGTTGTGAAAATCTAAGACTCCTTCCCTCCCTTGGGAATAGGATCATCGACCTATCAGTACTGTAATTTGACTTCTTTCCTCCTGATGATACTATAAAGGGCGGGGCAGGTTCTCAGGAGGTCTAGGTGGTGCATCTCCCTGAGTAGCATCATTGAGAGTCTGGCCAGGTATCTTTGTATGGTACCCTGCACCCTGCCCTTCTCTGCTGCAATGTTTGTCTTTAGGAGAGATCAGTGCTTGACCGCAGTGACTCAGGATCTCTGGTTGCAGCCTGGGACTTGAGCTGCAAATCCCTGGAGCAGCCTGCAGCTTTCTGGGTCTGCTCAGTACAAGCAGGAGTTACTGGCTGGCCACCATGAGCATGTGTGCATATGAGAGAGCCTGTGCATTGGTGCTGCAGGGAGGTGTCATCCTTCCCTGTCACCCTCCCTGCTCCAGTGTGCTATCATTGCTCAGGCAAAGCCCCTGCCTGCATATAGAGAGCGGGAATGCAAAGAGGGGAGCAGGATTGGGGCCCAACACCTCCTTGCTTCCCCTTTCTTAAGGCGCAGACAGTGGTTCTGGAGGGACCCACCCTGCTCTGAAGCATTGCTGGCTTGCTCACCCTGCAGGGGCTGAACCATCTGCTATCCCCAGCTAAGGAAGGAGAGACAGAAAAGGGCGTCACTAGTCTGCACCTGAGAGCAGAGAGCTGATGGAGAAGGGAAAAATTGCCTTCCCCTCTCCTCACTCAGCAACCGAAGCAGGTGAGATACTCTCCTGAAGTCAAAACCCACTCTCCTCTATGAGTCAGCAGGATGCAGGGGACTGCTTGAGATGATTTTTGTTGATCAGCGGCTGCAAAAGAGACTCCCTGGACTGGCTGTGTGTTTGTGTGCATTTTGCAGATAAATGACGCATGAACCAGTGAACATGCCTACAGCTTCTAAATCCAGTATTTATGTTGTGGCTTTAATTGATGTAGAGAGGTAAGTCAGCCAGCAGAGTGATTAATGCAGCATAGTTGTGCGGGAACACTGTTCAGCTGTGTTGCTGACCCAGAGTTTTTCATCTGTAGCCAGTCACTTTTAAATGGTTACCAGAAACTTTCTAATGATTAGTAGCAGCACATCACTAAAGTACGTTCCCTCTGATCCTGCCTGCTCCCAGGTTGCCATTTGTCCATGTTAAGGGACTCTCTTAGGGAGCAGTGCTCAGCACAGCCCTGCTTTGAGGAGGAGTTTGGCCTAGCAGACCTCCAGAGACTGGAATTGTTCAGTGACTTGTGACAGCTCCAATGCCTTTGGGTAAGAAGGCTGGTTGCTCTTCTGGCCTGAAAAAGCCACAATTTTTGCTTTTCTCCAGTGGGGAAATGAGGTTCTTGCTTGACTAGAGCAGGCCATTCAGTGAGGAGGTGGTTATGGCAGTGGAGAAAGTCAGAGATGACAGGGTTTATCATGAGGCTTTTTGGAGGCATTGCATGGCAATGTTCTCCTTGAACGTGGGAAAGGCTTTTCTCTGCAGATGGCATACTGCTTACTGTGTCTGCATTCTCCATTTCTAAATGAATTTTGGTCTTATTGCAGTTAGTCTGACAGCTCCTCCTCCTTTTCTGTCAAGCTGCTCTTGTCTGTCATCTTAGCACCTCAGCTGCTTCTGTATAACAGGTCTGTTTCCTTCCATGCTTGCAGAAATCCAGAAAATTTGACTCTCCCATCTTGCATTGAGAAAACCTGCTCAGAAGCAGTGCTGCGTTGAATGGATAACCCTGTGAACAGCTTTTTCACTCTGCTTGTCGGTAGCCTGTGTTTCCAGCCACAGTTATAGCTGGGAGGTGCGAGACCAAGTTTTAGACTGCCGTGATCTTCTAGTCGTATGCTGCCGGGATGCAAAGTCCCCCCTCCCACACTCAGACCAGACACTTGCAACATTCCTACTCTTCTAGTATCCAGGTTGTTGGAAATACTGGCTGCTTCTGCAGGGGCAAAGGCAGTATACACATCTTACGTCAAGCAATCTTTCAGCTTGCTGTTTGTTTAAATTTTCTCCAGTATTGCTCTCCCCAGGCTCTGGGATGTCACATCTGCTCTGAGGGGGCAGTTAAGAAGTCCACATTTCTCGCCAGAGCACAATCATTGCTCCCCAGCATGTGTTCTCAGCATCTGGTATCTAGGCTGCCTAGAGGGATGAACCATAGAAGCTGTCTCAGGAAGAGCTAGTCTGCAGCTTGTGCCTTTTAAAGGATATTTTTAGTGCAAATAGAAGCAATATCCCTGGCCTCTCCTCTCCTCTCTTCTCTCCCAGAGCTCTCCCAGCAGCATAGGTGTAGCATAGTGAGCTGCTTCACCTTGAGCTTCACTGTGGGGACCTGAGCTCCAGGGAGAAGAGGCTTTGTCAGCCTTTAGAGAAATGATACCACCTGAGCAGAGCACCAGTGCACAGGACAATGATGCTGTTGGAAGAAGCCAGTGGCACCCTCCATGGCTGGTCACCTGCTGGAGACTCTGTGCTCTACCACTGCCCTCAGTGCTGGGGGTAGTTAGAAACGCTGGCTTCCTTTTCCCTCTAGTCTATGTTGCTTGAGGAACTGTCCCTACCACCTGCTGCTTTTCCCCTTGTGACAGCAGCACTTTTATCCAGGGGTACCACAGTCTCTTTGTGAGGAGACTGGTTTACATGAGAGCAAGGAGGGCAGGTCCTTGGAAAAAGTCTGAATGCCATCTGGGAGCCTTGCCTGAGAGAATGTCCCTTCCTCATACATTTTGTTAGCTGCATTAAGGTTCTGCTTTAGTTACTTACTAGAGCCCTTCCCTCACCAAATGCCAGCAAGAACTTTCCCAAAGGCTGCACCAATGACCTGAGTTTGCCCTTGTGGTCAGAAGGAGCAAATTTAGGCTAATCCAAAGCATTCTCTCTTCCCTGCCTTTGAACACTTAAATATTCCATAAAAATTATAAATGTTTAAACAATTAGAGACCTCCCATGGCATCTGCTTTTAAATGTGGGTCAGGAACCATCTGGGGTATAGGCCAGAGGTTTATTTGGACCAGTAAAGGTACATCACTTAGCAATGCAAGCACTGAAAGTGCTACAAGCCACAGGGGCAGGATTTTTCTCTGTCATAAACCACTGTTTATGCAGTCACTTTATAGCAGTGGTCCTGTCTGCAACTCACCTAAATAAGACCGGCACGAGAAGATATATTTTGTCCAAACAGGCCAGGTTTCAGCTTGGGCCGAGCGAGTATCATGGTGTAGTGACGGAGCAGCTAGCTAAGCTGCCATGGAGACTTGTGTCACATGAAATCCTCCAACTCCCCTTAGCCTCTTGCTGGGAAAAGGGAGATCAATGCTATCGAGTCTGTGTCACCACACAGGGCAAACTCTATTGGTAATGTAAGTCTTAACTCACACGCTGACAAAAACCTCATGCTCAGAGCTGTCAAATTCTGAAAGACTGTAGGATGAGAACAGGGGTGGGTTGTGGTTGGGTTTTTTTTAAATTTGTACATATTCATGACAACTGTGTCCTCTTACTTGAGTCTAGAATTATAATTTGGCTAAAAAGACAGTTTTTTGGCTGTTCAAAAAATTCTAAGTCACTACTCTCTGTGTGGGGTACACTCTGAGGCTTAGATTACTTGGTGAACAAGTTTAAGTGATGCCTATAGATGTGTGTATGTATTTCATAAGTATAGTATGGCTTCTATGGCTCAGCGTTGCAAAGCCTGCCGTTCTTTTCTGAGGCTTATTTTGGTCAAAGCACTTCAGCAGCTGCAAAGATTGTTAGGTTGCTTGTTGTTCTAATTGTTCTCAAATGAGGTTAAACATCTATCAGAGCTTTTGCAGATTTAAGGTATCCTTTGAGCTGCCTTGATCTTTGTGTGTTGTCCACCAGGCGCTGCCTGTTGTTCTGCATGTTGAAAGCAAGGCATATACTTGAGAGTCTAAGCAAGAGTTAGTGGGTGGGATTTTCTGCTAGCTTAACACTGGGCTGACTTTCTCCCTGTTTATATCAGCCGATGCCTGTACCAGGAGCATCCATGCTGACTTCTTCTGAAAATCATGCTCTGGGGATCTAATACACAGCTTTACTTCTGAAAATGTTGACCTTGCTCTGTGAAAATTCAGCAAAGGGACATCATGTCCAAAGTGTCCAAGAAGGACAGGTGCCTGTGATGTCTCCTGCAGATACAGCCGTACAGCAGTAGTGAGGGTTTTTTTTCTACAACTGTACAAATTTCCAGATGAGTGGCTCATCAGCAGGGAAAAGAAGAGCAGCAGGGCTGAGATATCTCTCTTGGGCATCTCGTATGCTTCCCAGAGGTTTCCCTTGGGAGCATTAAACAACCTTTTAACAAGTTGCTGGTCTGAGTAAAAAGACGTAGGGAAACCCAGTGGGTTTTCCTGTTGTGCTCTAGTCAGGGCAACAGTAGCATGATCTGCATTATTCTTGGAAAGAGAGAGCAAAGCCTGAGGGTGTAATTCTTACCTGGAGTCATAAAACTCTTTAGCACTTGAGCAAATTCAGTGAAACTATGCCTTTTCACTTGACTGGACCACAGCCAGAGTGATTGTGTCTTGCAGAACTGAGACACAAGTGAGCTGCTTGGAAGGAAATTAAGGGGAACACCCCGTCATCTTGCTTTGGGCAAGCTGTAGTCCTGTAATCCTTTTTCAGGTACTGGTCTTCTCCCTTGGGTTTCCTGCTCCCCATGGTGATGGGAAGATATGGCTGAGCACTGTCAGTTTGAGTCACAGTTAAGAAGTGTCATTTACCCTCCACCTGAGCTGTTGCTACGTTGTTTTCCCTTAGGCTGAGAAGGAGGACTGAATTTTCTGTCTGTGTTGCTTGGTAGCCATATGGGAAGCATAACTCTCAGCAGTGGTAGTGCAGAAAAACATTTTGCACATGCGTGTACATACACCTTATATGTCTCTTGTGTGCAGAACTAACCTTACAGGGCTTGACAGCAGTCCTTGCAAGACCTTTCCTCTGGGTGGTCTCCTATCACTTCTGTGATGTGTAGGAACCTTCTTTCTGGTAACCTTGAATTCAGTTTACTCTCATCGCTGAATTGCTGGAGTGTTTTTCATGTAAAAGCTAAAGACACAGTCACAGTCTCACTGCTTTGTGGTAACTTCTTGGTCTGCTGTGAAGCAACAACATTGAGGTAGCCATTAAATCTTTTCCAGCAGCATGGAACTTGCTCTTCTGACTCTTGGGGAGGTCTTCATCTCAGGTTTGATGCTGTCCTACCACCAGGACACCCAGTTTTGTCCCTGGGAATAGGCATGGCCAGAAAAGCATACTGGGTGGTTGGAGTCAGAGCTGTGCAGACTTAGGTCACGCCCTGGTTCACGGGAGATTTTTCCATGTGCTGCTGATGTCCATAAGGACTCAAACAAATACTTGCTTACACAGAGATGCTTTCCTGAAGCAGAGTTGTCACTCTTTTCTACAGGTATCACAGGATGCCCTCCCTTATTCTGCTTCATGTATCTGGTACTAGAATGATCATTTCCTGATAAATGAAGGCACTTAATCAGTCCTCTTCCCCTTGGAAGAAGGACTTTTGGGGATATTGTTGTATCATTTAAAATAATATTTTGGAATTTAAGTTTACATTGCTTTATTTTTCACTTGAGGTGACTGTATATAAATATTTTCCTCTATTTTATCATTGCTGATAAAGTAAGCCTACAGTATACAGACAAATAATTTGCCTTTGATGTATTGAAACTGTGAGATATAAAGTAGACTTCTCTCTTGTGTCCATGTTCCTGACTATAACTCTGTTCCTCTGTGTTTTTATAAGTTGGAATAAATGTTGCTTACGGGCAACAACGAGCCTGCAAGCTTTCCAATAATTTTTATGTCATTGAACTCAAGCAAGCCTATTGAAGGATCTCACATATGTATAATGATATATGTATATGTACAAACTTTAGAAAGAAATAAACCAAATGTATTTCACGTTCTGCAGCTGAATGTTTTTTATTTGAACCCTGACAGTTGTTCTGCAAGTAAGAACATGAAGGTGGCTTTACAGTGCCTGACAGTCCTGCTTCTGACTCCTGGCAGTCAGTAGTTTCAAGGTTTCCTGAGCTGGAACGTACATGTACTGTCTGCCCTAGAGTCTGGATCTGACCTGCAGTTGGGGTAACCCATGGAGCCAGTGGCACTGCGTGCACAGTAGTCCTGTGTGAGGACAGCTGGAGCTCTCTTCCTTCTGCACGTGTGCAAGAGGTGGCATCCCTTCCAGCTGTTTCAGGGTGTGTAGCCTGCAGAGCTACCACTGCTTGCTGGGAAGAGACAGCAAGAAGAGAATTAACTGATTTAAAATGGGTTTACCAGCATGTGGGCTAGAAGAGTGAGGCTGCAGCAATCAGCTGTTCAGAAATGACTGGGAGTTGATCTCAAAATTGTTGAGGCTGGGAATTGCTGCTGGCATGGTAGATGGGAAGAAAGGACCCATGAAGGGCAGAAGAGTCAGACACTGAAGAAAATGATGGAGTGCAAAAAGGCGAGGGTGGGAATGGTTAAGAAACCATGGCTATCCAAATTACGGAGAAGCAGGCTGTACAACAAACAGCCTTGTGCTTGCAGGTCTTGGAAGCATGTTCTTCTCAACATGGGAAGTTAGTACACTGTGGAGAGTGAGTCACAGGGCAAATGGAGAGAATGTGTCCCATACAGGTGTGGCATGCCCAAGCTTTACAACAGGGCTAGGAGCTTGTGCTTGGAGACAATAGTAAGGAAAACGGGTTGTTTCTTACCAAGATTTCTGTGAATGTTTGGCTATCTTTGGTGATTGTTTCTTTATATTTTTCCTCGGTGTGCTGCTTTTAGATGAATGGTAAGACTTTCACTCTTGAGGTAGTTTTGTGTTTGTTTTTTCACACTATGCCTTGAGCTATCAGATTTTTTCATAGTTGTTCCATCCTGGTTGCTTCAAAGCACTTGAGATTTTTGATTTCAATGCATGCTTCTGGATTAATGTGTCTTTAATGAAAAGACTAAACAAAGTGCTGGTAAGGATGGGTGGGAGTATTTTAAAAAAATCTATTAAATGCCTCCTCTAAGCCCAAATGACTGTTTGAACTGTGTCTCAATGCTAATGTCAGTACTGCTCACCACATCTTTTCTTATTTTTTCTTCCTAGCTGACAGAGTCAACGCTGAGCATTTTCTGGTGATTTTTCTACCTGGAATCATTAGTCACGTCACGTTGCTCACAATGCAATAAGCTAGAACAAAATGACAGAACAGGTGCAAAGTGAAAGACAGATGCATTTATATTCTCTTCATTGTCCGTTTTCAGTTCAAGTACAGAATATAATTATCAAGGAAGACTGAAAGGGCTACTTTGTTCATGCAGGAGAAACCTCCACACTCTACAGCAGCTACAGATCTCTTTGGGTATTTATAAATAATGTAGCACGAGAAAGAGACTTAGCCCAAAGCAATGCACTATTTGGTCTGAAATTGTCATGGTTGTCTCTAGATTGGAAATGAGAATAAAGTTCTTACCCATCAGAGCACTGATCTACTGCAGTGGCCTCCTAATCTACAAGGTAAGGGCAAAAATACCCACTAGCTCTTAAGGTAGAGCTGGAAGAGGAATCACGTGATGATAACCCCAGTTTTCTTTTGTCAGGCATGAAGAACATGTCATTGCACATTCCATCTGTTTCTTTCCATGTTTGCTACCAAATGGATGTTTCTCAAAAAAAAACTATGTCAGCCACTATGCTAACTATTTCTTCCAGGAAAAGGGCCATCCTAGAAAACATGAATTACTGCACAACAGCTGGCCACCTTGCCAGGTTTGCTGTGTCATGGTCACATTCATCTTAGGACATCTCTTCTGGTCCCATTCCACAGCTAGTTTTTGGATAGATCAGTACATAAATCATGAGGGTTTTCGTTTCACTCTTCACAAGACGATGCAAAGACAAGGAGCTAAACTGGGATCGGGTGAAGGAATCAAGACTAAGTAAACTTACTTGAGTTGGAAAATGTGGAAGGTAATGTGCTGCTATTATGAGCCAGAAGTTTGTAGAGATATTTTGGTCCCCTCTTCCCAGGCAGGGTGTATCAGTAATAGGCTGAGTTTGCCCCAATAACAACCTTGGCACAGATTTTGCTGAATTTGGCCAGTGAGGATAAACTAACAAGGATGTGTCTTAGGGAGGAACCTGGGCAGAGAAAGGGAGGCACAAGAGTGGCAAAAAGATTGTTCCAGGAAGTAGAAACAGTGATGAATAAGGCAAAAAAATCAGATTGAGAACAAAGGAAGAGGGAGCCTGCTGAAATGAGGAGTGCAGGTGCCTACAGATGTGTCACTGATTTGTATCCTGGTCCATCAGGAATTCCCTTCGGGATGGTGTCTGAAAAACTCACTGTGAGAGGGTGGGCTTCAGAGGGATAGATTTCCACTGTGGTGATACATCACGTAAAGAGGTAAAGTGATGGATTTGTAAGTGAACCGTTGATGTATGTGATTCATAAGATTTAAGAGTGTGAAATAAGCACTTTTATAATTGTGTGTAATAGGGTGGAAAATAGTTTAATTGCAGATTAGCAGCAGTGGTGTGTTTGTTTGATAATCAGTATATTGATTACTTAATAGATTGACCAGTTCCTTAATAGCGTGTTGCTTAATCACTAAAGCCTGTAATTTTGTTATAGCCCTTACATCTTGATCTTGCAATCTAAGTGGAGGGAGTTGCTTCCTTAACTAACAGTTATACTGGGGCAAAGAACGTTTCCTACCTAGTCTTAACTTGGTTCAGCCATAACACATTGACCATTGCAAGGACGCTTGCAGGAGTGTTTGTAAATATTTGAATTACGCCAGTGACCACAGGCCGCAAGCTGAATAGGATGAGTCTTGAGAATGCAAACGCCGTAAAAATGGCGTTTTGGGAAAGCAAGGTCTGAGTTAAGATCTCAGGGAAAGACTTTGATAGTGCACAAGCACTGTTTTCTCAGCTAACACTGTCTGCATGTGCAAAGGTACTGAAGGGCCTTTATCGCTATGATGTGCAGTTTTAAAATGTAGGGGAAATGTACAGATGGCTAGAAGTTTGCGGAAGGAAGCAGAATATAGCATCGAAGACTGAAAACTGTGGAAAAGAAGGTTGCAAGGAAGCTTCGCCCAGTGGGAGAGGATTTGTTTGAAAGCCAGAGGCAAGACAAAAACTGAACAAGACTGTAAGGAAAAGCATGGGAGGCAACTGGACAGTACACAGATTCACACAGATTCAGTTATCACTTGGAAACGACCAAGTGATAACTGGTCATTTTTTAATCCATTAATAGGAAAGGGGCAGCCTCTTGTGAACATTGCCTAGCCCCTCCCATTATCAGAGTGCTCTTTTGGTGAAAAGTTCTTACTCCCCCATTGTTTGCAGAGGCATTTTGAACACTGCCAGAGCTTGCCATAGGGTCAGGACAGCATGCTGTGCACTGGCTTTCAGGGGAAACTGCTCAGAGTTAGCCAAGGTAGATACTCCTTCCTGCACCTGGTAGCTTGGAAGACAGCAGCATCCCTGGGGCTGTGCACTGTCTGTTGGATGGGGCGTGTCTTTGCAGAAAGGAAAGAAATAAAACCCAAAAGCAAGCTGAAGCCCGTTTTCCATCATCACTATATTAAGATCGTTCAAAATAAGTGGTTTAGGTGGGTGGGTATGGTTTTCTTTCTTCCTCTCCAAGAAAATGTTTTTTCTTCAGCCAGAAATCATCTTTCTGCTGTACCTCACTCAGAAGTGCAGTGTAGATATGCTCCATCAGCTCTTTGGAAGCTGAATATTTTTAGTAAGCTTGGGCAACTTTCTCCCCACTGCCCAAATGTCCAGTGTAAAAAAAGTACACTCCCTCTTTTCAGGGTAATTCCAATCAGGACTTGTAAACCAAGACATGTGTTGCTGAACCCTTGTCGTGAGTGCAGTCTTTAGCACCGACACATGCCTTGTCCTTTAAAAAGAAATTATTTTGATTGAGGTGGTGGCGGGAGTGCTGCTGTGAGGGTGGGTGTGGAAAATGCTCCTCTCCAGTGAGACATGCATGTGTGATACCCAGCTCTTGGTGTGCTCTGCTTCCTGTTCCATCCCATCCCATCCCATCCTGGGCTGAGCTGTGCTGAGCACCCTGTAAGTACACGTACTGAGGCAGGGACGGATGGAGCCAACACCATTAGGAGCATAATTACCTGAGTAATAAAGACACTAGAGATGCTCACCTTGGCAGGAATTTGCAGTGGTTTGTGCCTGGGACAGGAATACTTTCCATGTCTGGCTGCTGGGACAGTTTTGTGGGGGCCTTTCAGCCAGCCAATGATAGCAAGAATGGTGTAAAACCCGAGTCCTGTTACCACAGCCATACCCACGCTGCGTTTCTCAGGCAACTGAAGTGTGGGCGGCAGTTAGAGGTTGTAATTGTTTCATGGGGGAAAAAAGTCCATATACATACACACGCAGAATTAAAAAATGAAGTGCTCTTTCCTTTTAGCTGCAATTTCTGACTGCACTTTGGACAAATTGTCAGAATCCGCATTCCCACTGGCAGGGAGCCAGGCTCCCTGGCACGCTGATTAAATGGTGTGTGGGCAAAATGTAGGCAGATGATGGGGACCTGGTACATTGAAACCTTGGAGAGCTGTGTTTTCCTTTGCTGCTGCATTCTTTTTCTCTCCAAACTCCTTTCATGCTAGTTTTCTGGCCATCCTTCACTAGATGTGTTTTGGGGTCTGAATGTCCAACTTTGGGAACTGAGAAGAAGCGTGAAGCCACAGAGGTAGCTGCTAAGGTACATAATCCTAGCTGCTTGCTCCCCTGCAGGTGAGCACGTAACCCTCTGAATGCAGTGGAGGTGGTCAAGAGACCAAAATGTTGGGCTGCAGCAGTATAAAGGAAATTTTTGCATGTAGATGAGAAAGCTCTTCTGTGAAGGACCCAGTCAGCCAGTAAAACACGTGGTTCTGGTCCAGCTTCAGCCTTCCCAAGCTCCATCTGTGGCTTGGAGTATGGCTTTATTTCAGTGAGCTGCTCTGCCCTTCTCCATCCTGGGGCAGTGGGCTCCATCCAGGTGACAAGCACTGGATCTGGGGATTTTGAGACGTCACCTTTCTTATCAGTCTGGTGCTTAGATCTCACAGCTGTAGCATTTACACTGCCATCTGTGTGAAGACTAGGAACTGTTACATTGTTCCCAGGAGACGTGTCTGCTTGTCATGGTGGGCACCCTTGGCTTACACTGACTTGCCTCCTCACTTTTTATTTGATTTCTCATCGTTTCTCCTAGGGCTCAACAACACAGAGTGAGGAAGGTAAAACGTCCAACCTTTGGAGCCACAGCAGGCATTCAGTGGAGACAGTTTTCCTGAGTATAATGGCTGAGCTCTGCTGCGAGTCAGTGTTGCCCCACTCCCATGTCTGATGTCACCAGAAAGGGTTTGACTGGATAGCTACACCTCAAGTGAGGTAACGCTGCTTTTAAAATGGGTGAGCTCCACTGCACTGAACACTGGTGTGGACGTCCCAGTTCAGAGGCAGGGTGGTCTCCATGTAGTTCCAGAGCAAGGCAAGATGATGCCCTTTTCCAAATATGGACATAAAAGCTCAATCTCTTTTTTAAATTCCACACCATTTTGATTCACATCTTTAGCCAATTCAAACTTCTTAAGAAATCTGGCACAAACAAGTCTCTGGAGGTATTCTGCAGCCCTCTGGGTTCTGGCCGCACTTGTGATTCATCAAGCGTGTCTCGATGTTTAGTTCAATGTGCAGCCCGACTGACAGGGCCTCTTTGCCAAGCCTTAGGAGCTGCAAAAGTCCTGCAGGGGCTCGTATGTGCTGACGGTGCAGTCTGGGGCTCAGCCTCTCATGATTACAGAGAAGGGTCTGGTGCTCCTGGTAGGAGCTCTGCTCCAGCACAGCTGCACTGTGATCTGCCTCTGTGCCCAGGAGCCTGAGAGGTTTCACCCTCAGCTTCCCCAGGAGGAGACCAGGGCCAGAGCTGCATGTGTGCCTGCCAGTTCTGCCTATACTATTTAAACTGCAAACTCTTTAGGGCAGGCGCTTTGGCTGTGTACATTCAGTACCAGTAAGTATTAATCCTTACAATTTGCAAACTGCTTGGCTTTCAGAGACTGGTACAACTTTAATGCAAAGCACCTGGCACAGTGTTTTATGAGCCCTGGGGACAGTTTAGCTTGTTCAAATGTGTACTTGGCTTTGAGTCACTAATGTGATCAATCAAAGGAACAGTCTTTTCCCTCTGACTCACCAAGGCTGATTCCTTGAATTTGAGGGGTTTAAATATCCACTTGATTCAAGCATTAAGGAGTTTGACTTGAAAATTCTGGCTACTGAAGGCACAGTGGGAGCAACTGACCCCAGCTCCCACAAGTCCAAGGAATGATCACTCAGGTGCTAAAGGCAGAGAATATCTACCAGCTTTCATCAGCTGAAAATTGAGCATTTTGGGGAAAAAACTGTAGATTCAGCGGGGTGCCAAACCCTGAAAGCTTCCCCTGTTAATTTACTCTGTTGTCTCTCATCTAAATGGCTTTTAAACGATGAAGAAAACCAAATCCAGCCCCATATAATGGGATTTTCAGATTTCTCATTCCACTCCATGGAACCCTGATTTTGCCAAAGGACACTAAAATGAGAAGGGAGAAAAAAAGCCCATGCCCCTCCTTTTCCATTCATGTACCTCCTGTTGAAGTACAACTTTTGTTCCATATTTCCTCAGCATGTATGCCTTGAGGCCTGGTGAGATTCTGCAGTCCTTGCACTGTCTCACCTTCAATGGTGTAATGCTGCTGTGGATTTTACTGTTACTGTTCTGCCTGCTGGTATTACTGGTGTCACTGGATTATGTAATTCTTTGCTTGTCTGTGCCTCTTAGTGCTTTTACTGTTGTTCTGACTGACCACATCATGTTGTATCTTCTCAGCAAGCTATTGTCCCTATGTCCTCTACAAAGAAAACAAAGCACGTAAAGCCTAAGTAACTGGGTCACACAGGAATTTCTGAGCACATCTGGAAGGTGAATCCCCCTCTTCCAGAAAATGCAGTGAATCACTTTGTGTCACACTCCTTTTTTAGCTGCCTCCAGTACTTGGACAGCTTTACCTCCATTATGAAGATCATACCGTCTTAGTCTTACCCTTCATTATTGCTCTCAGCTTGTTTAATTATGAATTGTCATCAGGGAAGACTTCAGCAACTGGCTGAATGTCTGCAATTCTGACTAACACCTCTAGCATATGGGCAGCTCTGTTAGCTCAGTGTAGAGCCCCATTTTCAGACCAAGCAGTAGAACTGAACAGATGCATTTGTGGTCACCTGTGCTGCAGTCATCATCTGAGTTCAGAGTTCTGCTATGCTAAGCAATGTGTAGGCCTCCTATGCCTCCAGACTGTGGATTTGTTCCAAAGATTTATGCCCAAGCTGAAATTAAAGGGTGAGAGGTTTACTGGACTTCTTGCCGTTAGATTTTAGTAGGGTCAGGGTGCACTGACTGGCTGCTGAGCATGAATATTAGCAGACAAAATAGTTAGGAAAGAGAGAAAAACAAAGACAAAGGAACAGGCACACTGTGGCTATTGGCCCCTCATCAGATGATTGTTACTGTTAACTGTTCTTAAAGCTGGTTTTACTCACAATAAACAAAAATAGGAGCTGTTTTGATTGAGGGTGGAGGTTAGCTCTGCCCTAGCAGTTCTGCCCTAGCATTTCCATCCTGCCAGGTGAGAAAGGAAGGCACAACTTCAAACGAAGCTAAGCCCTAGAGCCTTTCTGTTTTTCTACTTAAGCACAGTGTAAATTATACAGCATTGGCAAAGTCTCCTTATTAATTTCACTCTATAAGCAATCATAAAGCATTTAGTTTTAACATGAAATATTCAAGTTCTTCTCTATTTTTAAATTCTTTATGTATAATTTAAATAATTTGCTAGCACAGAAATTATTAAACGTGGATATGTCAGATGACAACTAAGCTGAGGAAGAGGGACAAGGATACTAAACTGAAGGATTTTCCAAAACTATAACAAAGTGTTTTGAATGCAAGATTTTTCCTTGGGTGATGCAAATAAGAAATAATCCCTGATACTATGGCTAGGAATGACCTTGTTGATAATGTGATAGAGCCAGCACTGCTCAGTCTGCAGAGCACTGTATGGAGTTATTATTACTGGCACTTATCTGTCATCTCATGACAGCAGGTTAGCTGACTGACTGACTGTGCTGTGTGCCTTAGTGGAGTCCCAGCTTTTGCAAAGGCTGCTCCAGAAAACATCACCCTGTAGTTCCCACACATTTGAGCTTGGAAAGCTTGGATCTCAAGGGACCCATCTTGTGCCTAGTTAAACTGCTTTTCACTTGCAAAAGAGGTGCCATGCTTGCTGTGCTCTTCATGCACCATGTAGCCATAAGATATTTGTAGCATTGTGAAAAAAAAGACAAGAACATCCATCCAGCAGGATGACAATGCATAGTTCTGATATCTCCATAGTTCTGATATCTCCCTTCTGATATCTCCAGTGCTGTGCTCTTATCGGATTTCCATGTGCATCCCCGGACTGCCTCCCTTGTAAGTGGAGGACGGTGAAGTGTGGTTGCAGAGGAAGAGCTTTCAAGCTGAAAGTCCCTCTTGCCCCTTTGTGGACTTGAGCTATGTCTGTAACGCATCGACTTTTCCAAGTCAGATTTCCCTCTGACTTTCCAAAACAACGTTGACCCCAGCACTAAGCATGCATGCCCCCAGGAACATCCAGGTCATGCTTCTGCTGCCCCACAGCATGGCAGCATGTAGTGCTCTGCTCCAAAACCCTGAGCTGCAACAGGGTGCAGCCCCTCCTTCCTACCAAACTCTTCATCACTCTCCTGTGGATTTCCCAGCTACCTGGGCTCTCTGGGTGCACAGCTGCAATGCTCTCTTGCTCAGATGTCTGCTCTCATCTGAGCCCAGATTATCAGGATACATCCTTGCTGATGGTCCAGCATTCAGCCCCCAAATTTCTTCCTGTTAGCTCTCCCACTAGTGGCACCATCTTGGCTGCCCTGAGATGCATAGGGCTGGGAAACCTCCCCCCTGCTCAGCTGCCAGGCAGGGAAGAGACTGTGTGATCTGCAGCATTCACAGAACGAGTACTGTGTCTGGCACTTGCCTGTGCTGCTCTGCTGGTGCTGCTGGAGGAGTCAGAAGGATCAGAGCAGTAGTGACCGATGCTCCCCAGAGGCAGCTCGCCTCACCTTCTGCATGGCTGCATGGGCCTGTTTGGCATGGCAGGGATGAGGGATTGGTGACTGCAGCCATGGATGCCTGTGGGGAGGGTAAGGAAAAGGCCTCTTAAATGTGCCAGAGCAGAGCTCAAAATGTCCTGCCAGAATACAAAAACCCTGGTCACAGTCCAAGGGGTGGTGGTGCTCTGGGAGAGTGGCAAGGGAAATCTGCCATGAAAGGGCTTGACAAGCAGAATGGGCTGAAGCACTGAGAAATGGGCAAGAACCAAAACTCAGTGCTGTGAAGAAATCTGGATCAGACAAGCATGACAAGTTTTCCTGGCTCTCAGAGGATGAGGGAGCAGGAGGGGAGGCTTACAAGGAGTGCAGGGGCAAGGTCAAGCAGGAGGTGGATGAGAGAAACACGGGCACCTCCATCCTTTCCTCCAAGCCTTGGCCTGGAAGTCTTTTGCTGGTGTTGGTGCCAGCAAGACATGAGTCATTACTCAGAGCCTGAATATGCATCCTGCATCACTTCAAGCTTCCCACCTGATCAAGTTGTGGCACAGGGTGTTGATGGGGTTGGCAAGATAAAAGAGGGGGCAGAACTTGCTAGATGGAGCTGGATGTTGCTCTTTGGCCAAAAAAAGTTGATGCTATGATTATTCACCCTCTCTAAGGCTATTAGTGGGCTGTAGGCGTATAAGAGTTACAAGAAAAGCATTATCCATTTAAAAGTCAGATAAGAAAAATCTGCAACAAACTATGTTTTTGAATAGAAATGGGAATTTCTGGAGAGCCAAACACTTATTCATTATTGCTGAGAAGCCAATTGCTTCTGAAAAACCCGGCTCCTTGTTGCTTCTTGTATTTTCAAATCTGATGCAGTTGCACGTGGGGACAGTTCAGTGGTGGGAGCTTTCACACAGATTTGTAGCACAGGGGGTGCAGGAGCAGAGGGAACAGTTTGTGCCGTTGCATCACAGCAGCCATATGTGAAATACCAGCCTCCCATCAGCCACACAGACATACATCTCCATTCTTTTCTCTCCAAATGGCTTCTGTTTCGGAAGGCAATGAGGAATGGAATGCTGTATTGGGAATGCAATCACTGATTGCAGAAGAAAAGGCAGTCCTTGGTGAAGAGGTTATCATTCAAGCTTTGTGCCTGTTCCAGAAAAGCTGGGACTTAACATTGTTTGTGAGCAAAGGGAAAGGAAGGATGGAGAGGGGCAAACCACTGTGCATTTTAAGCAGCTTTGATTCTGAGTTGGAACTTTATGTTAAATACCATGATTCATGTCTATTTATTTTGTTAAGCAGTGAGCAAGCAGAAAGTCTAGCAGCTGAAATGATGTGCCTGAAAGACTCCTGGCAGGCAATCCATCAAGCAACTATTGATTAGTGCTGCCACAGGAACCATTTTGCACAGTAAGACCTTTATTCTTTACTCTGACAAATGCTCACTTAGATGTAAATTAGCTGAAGGTGTCCTTTTCTCACTTGTTAGGGCTGGACTGGCAGTGAAGCTTTGCTCTCCTAAGAGCAGAAGTTTGGAAAGCATAGCAAGAGCCATGAAGAAAAAAATACATGAGTAAGATTCCAGGACTCCAGGAGGTGCTCTATCCTTTTAAAAAAGGAGGAGAGAAGAGAAATCAAAAAATTCCACTAAGGACGATGGCATGCTGTAACTGAAAAGTACTCCAGCGGGCTGTAATGGCTAAACAGAAGCTTGCTGGTAATGGTGCTCCTGAACAGTCCAGCCTCACTCACTTCCTGAGGTGCATAATGTGAAGGAAATCAAAGGTGAGGAAGGTGCAGTGGAGGTGCTATGATACTATTTAGTCTTGCACTGAATTGCCTCAGTAGTGTGCTTGTCAGTATGCATGTGCATGGATAAGCCAAGCAAGCTGTGCTCTCCCAGAAGGGGTCTAAATGTGCTGCCCTTGTTACCTCCCACAAGTGGACAATTTCTCCTTAATTTTATAAACATGTCTAAACCCATTGTAAATATCTGACTTCAATTTCCAGCCGTTGGTTCCCCTTGTACCTTTCTCTGCTTGATTAAACAGCCTGTCAAGATCCAGAATTTTCTGTCCTGCAGAGGTGCTTTTTCATTGCAGTCATAGCCTATTTAGTTATTTCTTAAAGAGCTAAACAGATTGAGCTCTCACCATTTCTCAGTACCAGGCATCTGCTCTGATTTTAGCCTCAAATTCCCATTCTAGTTTTCTCAACGTTCCTCCTCACGGGCATTAAAGGACAGTGTTCTCAGACACAGTTATTACATCTTTGGTTTTCTTTACATGGGGTGAAGAGACACAATTCTTGTCCTGCCCCTTGCCTCTCTGCAGAGACTTTGCAGAGGCAAAAAAACTACTCTTAACAGTTGGTGCTGATAGCCAGAACAGAACATTGCATTTTTTTCTGGAGTCCACGGTGGTGTCTGGGTGAATTTGCTCCAGACAGATGACCCCAAGCATCTTCTTGCCCTCAGCAATGAAAATATGTGGGTGATACCATATCTGTTGGCACTATGTTGAACTAATTATTCCTTGTTTTTTCCAAAGAACTGAGGTATGCAGATCTTGTTCTTGCATCATAACTGAAATCTTTCCCTAAATTCAGGAAAAATATGTGGCGGTGAAACAATCAGTATGAGCTCATGCTTGGCTGTTTGTAAATGCTGGATGAGAAACAGCCTTGCCAATTTTGTCTGGAGAGGTCTCTACATGCATGACGATTTTTGGTCTCTACATGCATGATTTTTAGTCTCTCCGTGGGCAATGTATACTTGATAGCTTGCAGCTGATGCCATCTCCCTCCTGGAATTAATTAGGTGTTTCCAGATCATAAGTGAGTTCCTGAACTGCTGGAGGTGCTGTGCTCAGTCTGTCAGCAGCTCAAAACATCCATCAACATCAGCACAACAAGGCAGTGCATTGGCAAGCCTCACAGGTGAACAAGACTGGTAGACTGTTGAGCCCAACAGCTGGGCAGAGGTAATGTTGGGGGAATAGCCTGGGTTTTCATGCCCATAATGCTGTCTTGGTTCTAGACATTTAAAAGAGAACGCTCTCAAATGAGCGGCCTCTGTTCACAGGTTCAGCCAATCTCTTTTCACCAATAAGGAACGAATATGAGTAAATATAAGTGAAAAAGCAAAAATCATGTGGCACAAGAAGCTGAGCTGCCTGCCTGAGCAGACTTTAAAATCACCCACGGTACCAGCCCCCTGCCCCACCCAGTTCCACCACTTCCATTTCCTGGCTGCAGGGTCTTAGACTAAAAATCTTTGGGCAGAGATAGATATGGAATGCAACAACATTTTGGGTTACCCACGACATGCTGGAGGAGACAGTTGTTTAACTATGAGGAGCTTGTGCCTAAATGCTGTTGAGAGTCAGTGCCTTCGCTGGAGACAGGTGCGTGTAAGGTACATCACCCAGGCCCTGGATGATGACGCTGAGTGGAGGGCTCTGCTCCAGCTCAGGTGAGCCACAGCTCTGCCAGGCTGCCGTGCGAGCAAGGATAAAGGGCGATCTTCCTGCTCCTCTTCCCTCTGCATCCAGGGAGAGGTTTTTGTACTTTCTCTGATGTCACGCTGTCTCCATTGCTCATGAGGGTCTTAGTCTGTGTTTTCTGTAGTACCATACTACTTTATTTCTTATCCTGGCAGTATGCAAACACCCTGCTAACCTGGGCTCTCTGTATGACATGGATTTAGTTTAAGTCTAGGTGACTTAAGATATTACTGTAGTCAGATGCCCAGTCCATCTTCTGGAAAGGTGTTACTGGACCTGAAATGAAGCAGTACTTTTAGGCATGGTTCATCTTGCACCACCAATGACTTGAAGCAGCATTAAAACAACTAGGCTATGAGGTACACATCCTGTTATGTCCAGGAGTGTTAGCTCATGCAGGAAATAATATGGCAGAGAGGGAAAATGAATCCATCTCTTCTAAATCACTGCCTAAATCCACCTTCTGTCATGGATAAATTATTTTATTACAATGATTCTTGCTGCTGATTCTGGATAACTTCAACTCCTTTGGCTTCAATGTAATTTTAGCCTGTGCCTAAATGAATTTGAACTGAAGCTGGTGTAAAAATAAAACAAAGCTGTGACTTGTACTCTTTCAGATTTTATATTTTTTGGTTTGCTTGTTAATTCTTTTTTCCTTTGCAACTAATTATTTCAGGAACAGGTGGCAGGGGAGAAGGTGAATGCTTCTACAGAGACATCTTCAATCTCAGCCATTTAAACAGCAATTAATTGTAATCTCTTCTAATTTATTAACTCGTGCAGGGTCTACTATCACAAAATATTAACAAGAGCTGAACAGGGAATTCAGCAACAACGAACTATCTGTATGCACTTGACTGAGTGTTCAGTTTATTAAATTGTAGCTACAGTACAATTTGAAGACTCTCCACTGTACAAACTGATGTGACCCCACATATTTTACTCTGTGTTTTTAGTCACTGAGGTCTCTCAGTATTTCTCTGCTTTTCCTTCGGGCCATTTTTACTTCACCACTCAAGTATTGATTTCTCCTATTAAGGACGGGCAGAAAAATGATGAAAAAACACAGGGCAGGATCCAACCACAGTACTGGAAGAAAAAAACTTGTATCTGTGGACTATTTGTGTTTTAATTCTCTCATTAATTTTTCAGGAAAGAGATCAGAATTTACACCAGCAGCCAGAGGTACACTGGCCGTAAGGACTGGCAGCAGCTGGTAGGGTCTCATGTATAACATGCTGCTCTGCTTTGCTTCCATGGTACCACCTCACTGTCACGTCTTGGTGCTTTACTTTGCTGTAGGTGTTTCTGAGCTTTCTACTTGCAACACCTCAGGGTTTTTTCTTGTTACATGTGGATGCCAGCAACCATTAGCAAGATGCCGTAGGGCTTGATCTTCTGTATGGCTGTCTAAAATGCAACAAGAAGGGTTTTCCCTGGACCAAGCACTTTTACTGATTTTTCTAGCTGTGTACAATTGGCCAAGCCACAGAAGTGGGGCAAAGAGAGTATGGGGCAGGGAAGCCAGCACGAAAGATGGAGCAGTCCTTAAAGGTTCGTGATCATAGGTTTCATAAGCAGTGCCCTTCAGGTGGTGAACTCTCAGTGCTCACCATATGGAAACCTTCTGGAAAAAAGACCCCAGTGGTGGTAGTATGTCATCACTGGCTGCTGTCTTAGTCCAGATGTTCTAGGCAGCTCTGACAAGGTCACCCCACTGGTGACAGCAGCAGAAGGCAATGGGACCTGAAGGCACAGGAAGAATGGTGGCCACCCAAAAGGATTTCTGGGGAGTAAGGAATTCTGGTGTGCTGTGGCCAGTGCTGATGAACCTCTGACTGAGAGGCACAAATGCAGGCACGTCTTCTTGGAAGCTAGCACAGAATCATAGGGTCACTAGGGTTGGAAAAGACCTCTAAGATCACCGAGTCCAGGCAGTGTGTCACCTCTGCCGCAGTCTGGTCGCAGCCCTGGGGTCACTGCAGCCCCTTTCCCAGTGTGTCGCCAGTTGTCTCAGATCTTTGCAAACTGCATGGCACTGCCCGTCTCTGTTTGAGCATGGGGCATAGACAGAGGGTATGGTTGTACAGCACATTGTCCCTTGTTTCAACACACCTGCCGAAAGCCCTGTTTTATGAAAATGTACTAAGGAGACAGAGAGCAGCTTCTCCTGGAAGATGGGAAATAGACAAAGGAGAACACCCTTTTCTAGACCTGACACTCAATTTCTTGCATCAGAAACTGGACAAATATTTGTGTGTTTTCACCCAGCCAGTGAGTCAGAGGTAGGAATGCAGGACCCAGCCTTGTCCTGTGCTCACATACTGACTGTCTATGTCCTTACTACAATTTGACTATCCATGCCATGGGCAGAAAGGAGGACAGGGGAAGGAAATGTTGGCAAACCAGGCGGAAAGTCCTTCTTTGGTGCAGCCAGGGGCATAGGACTGGCTCTGGGGTGGGTGTCTGTGGCACCACTTGCGCTTGCAAGAACAGGGGCTGACAAAATGGTCAGAGCTGCAAACAGGGGCAGACCCCAATGGTCAGGGTCATGGAAAAGCAGGATGGCTGCTGGTGCGGGAAAAGTAAGGAGTCTGCCCTCCCAGGCCTTCTTCAGTACTGGCATCCTCCTTTGCCCTGCCAGAGGACACACCCGACCTTCTCTGGCTTGGCTCCTGGCAGTGGTCTCTTGGGTTTTTGCATTCTCTGCTCCTTGGACTTCAGAATGAGCAGGACTGGGAAATAATCAACACCTTGGAAATGTTCTCCACTGATGCATTAACTCTTGTGTAAGTGCTTACCTCAGTGCACCTGACAGCTGGACACAGGATGGGGGAACCCACACAAACAGTGGTGGTTGCCTCAAGAATATACTGTAGGTTAGTTACAGGATTTGTTATTTCTCCTCATGTGTTCTAAGCCGATTATTTGCAAATCTCTCTGCATCTGTGCTATTATGAGACTGGAATTACTCAGCTGCTCATCCACCAAGCCATTCAGTCTTTGAGACATAGCCTTAAATTTCCATTTATGACTTCTCCTTCTGCAATGAAGTCCTGATCCTTCAGTCCCTGAAGCTGTATGAGATTCTTGCCTTCCTCAAAGGCTTCTCCTACGCCCAGTTTGCACTCATCCACAAATATTGCTAGGCAAGTATGTAATTTCACCTAATCACTGTATGCTCACCCTCTGGGGAAGTTCAGGGGCTGCCTTGGCATGCAGGCTCCACATCAACACCAGGTCTCATTGCTACTTTACTCATTATTCATTCTCGAATGGTGAAGGCAAGTGACTCAACTGCTAAATGTTTCCTACTGAGCTTAACCGAGTAACACTTGTGAGGAGAAAAGTTCCTGTTTGCCTCCGCCTCGCTTTCAGCTGCAAAAGACCATCTGAAGAACACTGACAGCCTTCTCCTTTATGATCTTTCCATCGCACCAACCCACTGGAGTAATCAAGCTTTCCTTTTCGGTGCCAGTAGGTGGCATTGCTTACTCTCTTAACTGCCCAAAAGTTAAGCAAAACATTTGGCCAAGCCTTTAGAAGTAGTACCCAGTTGGAAAGTCATGACCTTTCCCAGCACTGCAACAGCTTCCAAATCCAGCATCTAAATTTTGGCTGGAAATCAGTCTGGTTTCTAGCCCCCAGAGGAATGAAGTTGTGTTAGCACTTCCCTGCTGAAATTGCAGGTAGAGAAGAACCAGGTAGTTTTACGCTATAGCACCATAAATTTGTGAACAAGGTGGCATGGTGAGATTACCTGTGACATGACAGAACAGCAGTCCATGATCTTGCAACCACTACAGTGGTGTGCAAATGCAGCCTGCTCAATGGAGCCGTGCCACTGGCAATTACAGCTCCGTCTTGTGCTGGGTTGTAACCGCGATTGCAATCATGTTATGTCACTCCATGGCAAAGACTGACAAAGATGTGGCCATGCCATCTTTCTCCCAATGGATAGCCATTTCCTATCCTGCAAATATAGCACATGGGACATAATCTCTTCATCATAATAAGACTGGAGAGGTTTTTCCAAGTGGATGTTGAAAGTTCCTGGCACTGCAAATGCAGCTTTGCTGAGAACCAGCACTCCAGGAAAGACAGACTGGCAGGCTGGGGATGGCTATGGTGTCATCACAGGAGATGACTCTCTATAGGCTACTGGGAGAGGGGCGGTGTATGAGGAGAAAGGCAAGCAGCACAAAGGCAATTGGAAGTCTAAGTGCGAACCGCCTTCAATGTTGTCTTGCATCCAGGAAAAAATACACAGACATATACATGACTCCAGGGTAAAGTAAACTTCAGGGTCTCGTATCTCTTTGTGGGCAAGGAGTCTCCTGGAGGACTCTCAGAGTGCTCAACACCACCAGATTAGATTTATGAGCAGAGGACATATCCTTGGTCTGTTCATGAGAGGACTGCTGAAATGGATGGGATACATTAAGTGACATGCCCAAGGTCACCCTGGACACCTGTCTCAAGCAAGTGGCTAACTATCTTGCTGTTCATGCTGGCTCAGGGAAGTGGAGATCCAGGAACAACTTTTATCCGACCATTTCTGTGTCATCACGTGGCAGGTTGGGATATGCCCATGGCACCTGCTCTTGTGGTATCCTCTGAGCATGCTGATGGGAGACTGAGTGATTCACCTGCTGTCAGAGGGCAGTGCACAAAAATGTTGAGCAGCTCTTGAATGAGAACCAGGTCCAACTTGGCTCTGGAACACTGCACAGCACCACGTACCAGTGCTCTAGCTCCAGTACCCAGGACGACTCTGCCTTTGCACAGCAGGTAGACCACTATTTTCTGAACTATGCATGGCACCTAACTCAAATATGGAATATATGTGGGGCATTGTGCAATCTGCCCATGGCAAAGGCAAACAGGCCATCCCTGGCTCCTCAGTGATCTTCTCCTACTACATGCTGTCCCTTTCTTCTGATTAGGAACAGCTTGTTAGAATGCATGTCTGCTCTTTCAGGAGTTCAAATAGCTTTAATGGACTGGGCATTACATGTTCCTCTTGTGCCACTGGGATCCATGATCTATCCCAGTGAGATGCCGCTCTTGGCCTTGATGGAGTAGGAGTGTGGCTTATCAGGCAGGGGAACCCAAGCCATGTGGAAGACACTCGATCAGGAACTCCTTAGGACACAGACAGTGACTTTAGGACCTTTTTCTCTTCACCCATACCTGAAAGGTTATTTGTTCTACTTCTTGCCTCAAATTACTGACAAGGGGTGATGATTTTGGCTCCTGTGCAGCAAGAGCAAGGCATGGAGAATACATTTCCTTATCAGATGACCATTACTAAATACCTATCAGTTTGTTTCATAATATTCCTTTGTTCCACAATGAAGACTCCTGAATGACGAATATAATTACTATCAGGTGATGTTCACTGTGAATTAAAAGATTTTTGATTCCATTGTATATAATTTCTAGGGAGCCTACTTGCTTTACATTTTCATGATTTATTTTTAAATTGTGGCAAAGGACTGGAGTCTATTCTTCTCAGAAAGTGATGTATGACAAGCTGTGGGATGTTCTCCTGAGTGGATTCAGACTGTCTTCTTACGTAGTCACTTTACCATTTTTGGTTGCAGACTCTCAAAGAAAATTTGAGAGTGATTCAGATTCCTAAACACATGTACCCAGCAACATTTTAGATATTCCTAGGGTGCCCAAACCCTCCACTCCAAACAGGCAAATCTGGTGTGGCACCTGTGGGCCCACAGGGTTCACAGACTATTGACCGCAAGGTACAGCTTTGGTAGCTAGTCCTTTGATATGCATTATGAATTTTTTCTTGCATATTGTTATTCTCTGACATTAGCGGAGTTAGGAGGAAATTAGCCCCCTAGGCTCATCATTTGCATAATCTATGTCATGCCCACTTTTTTTTTGTCTAGGAAATTCAGCTCCTCCACCTGTCGCCATAATGGTCTTGGCTGCAAATCTCATTGGTCAGGCTGCTTGGACAGGCCTATTCCTTTGATTAAGAGAAGTCCTTCTGAGGCAGCAGCAGCACAAAACACATGATGTCTCCTCCTCAGGCTTGGCTGGGAGCCTGTTGTGCTGTTGGCAGCCCTTCCTCAACTCTGCTTTTTGTCTTGCAGGATATATCATCACTGCCATGATATCCCCTCATGGCACTGAACTAGCCCTGAAAGCAGCCTCCTTGGGCACACATTATGGCATTGCTGTGATGGCAAAGAGCTGAGAATGGTTCAGCTGCCCGAGTGTGAGGGGCTGGTGAACAGGGAGGCCCTGGTCCTTGCAGTGGGCCACTCACCCTCAGGTGCGCTGTTTCCGGGACTGTTTCAGGCTCTGTTACAAGAGCCATGCTGGTGGTGTTGACTATGGCATGGGAAGAAGGACGATGACAACATCAAAGGAAGAAAATATGACTCCTCACTTGCACACACTGCACATATCTGTGTGGCTTGACGTCAGAGAAGAATATGGTATTGTGAATAATACGAAGATAACTTATTAGAAGAAAATTACACTGTGTTGTCTTTTCTGCTACTCAGGGCAAGCAAAGCCTAGGACTTAGTACCAAAATGGGTCACTTGACCAGAAGCTGTTGGGAGACGTTGGATGCTGCAGCTCACACAGGTGCAGCATGCTACCCTCTGGACAAAGAGCGCCATGATGGAGAGAGTGGCCATGCAAAACCTCTGAAGGACAATAGCACTGGAGAGGCATGTTGGCACTTCCCTCTACCCCCCATGACATCTAGGGAAAATGAGAAGGCATGTAAGCATGGATCTTTATTTGTTCCTAAGTGCCTGTAGTGACTGCAAACACCTATCAGGAGGGGGAGGATATGTCCAAAACACACAGGTCCTTAGCACCTCTCTTGAGCCCTGAAAGTTAAAAAAAACCCCACCCAGTAGCAGAAAAGGATGTAAAATGACATTGTTCTAGCATTGTGTGTGCCCCTGGCAGACTGTGTGACTATTGGATTTGCAGGGAGTGGGTATCTTTTCATTAGAAGAAAGAAGAAGCTGGTCAGGATATGCCACAGAGAAGGGCCTTTTTTGTACCTCTAGTCAATGAATTCCAGAAATCTTTCCTTCCGTTTATAGCCTGTTAGCAAGCAGTGGTGTTGACCTGAGTTTTCTATGCTGCTAGTTGTGCCAGCCTGGAACTTGGAGGTGCTGTCTGAGACCAGGGTCCTCTTTCTACTATTTTCACATCCCAGGCACATAGTGAAAGAGTTTTTCAATGCCCATGAGGTCTAGTTTTCTTGATCACAAAACCAGACACCCAACTTCTTATTAAATAACTCCATGAGCAAATTTAAACTCAGTTTCAAGGTTTTTCTCCTCCAGTTCAGGAGTAAGTCCTTCTAAGGCCATATTAGCTATTGGCAAGGATGCCATTACCATGGCTGTGTTTGGCAAGGAGCTGTGTGTTTTCAGAGCAGTGCAAGAATGCACATTGAATATGCCTGTGATTGCTCTTCTCCTAGAAATACCAATTGGCCAAGAACCTCAGCTGTGCAGTGCTGTGGACCTCAACGTGTCTCCTGCAGATTTTGGCAGAAGAAAGACCCAAGGGAGGAAACTGAGACATAGCAAAGTGTTTCACCTCTTCTGATAGTGTTTGTGGCCCCAGAGTGGGAGAAACTGGTATATGATCTTTTGTCCATAACCATGTGTCAGGGGTTTTAGTGACTGAGGTCTTTCAGATTAAGTTTGAAATTGAGATTTGCCCTATGCTATCCTTTCTCCTTCCAGAGACATGTCATATAGTCTTTCAGCACCTCTTTAGGACTGCACAAACATATTTCAGTTCCTAAGGGCCACAAATTCTTCAGTACCTCACCATGAAAAGGTGTGGGCTCAAAAGCCACATCTGTTCCTGCAGACCTGAAATTCCCATAAACAAGACCTACAGGGGATGCCTCTGAGAAAAGATATGAGACAGAATTACTCCGGAGAATTTTACAATCTCAATATTTAACATGATACCTGAACTGAAGGTAGGATTTGGGATTACTTGCTTTAGGACAGGGATTGCTTGTTTCAAGCAGCTTTAAGACTTAAACTGTGTTTTATCCACAGTGTAGTAAGTTGTCTATGGTCAATTTGCTTATGGTGAGAACCTGATGGCTGAAAGAGAGCTACAGGATGTAAAAAAATGACAAATTGTTCTAACATTGTGTGTGTTAGATACTGATCAGCCCCACTGGAATATGCAGCAAGTGACCTTCCTGAGGCAAAAACATATTAAGAAATATTTCTGAACTTCTTAGCTTGCATTTAATTTAAGTAATAATGAAGAAAATTTAAAATAGATCAGGACTAGCAATATGTTTCGTAATTTGTGTAATACTGTCTTTTTCCTAACTGTACACTAGGGATGAATGGTAGGAGTTTATGTCCTATTGCAAAATTAACCAATTCATGCTGTTCTTTCCTGAATTTTCACAACAGTCTGGATACTTCTGTAGCACAATGATGGTCTTCTGTCTGAAGATTTTTGTTTCTTCTTTCACATTTCACTGCTTGTGATACTGACTTACGGGAATACCTGCACCCCCTTTGCCTTTAACTTGCTGTCTTGTCAGTAGCTGCCAAGAGGGTTCTTCCTTTATCTTTTGTAGCTAATGATGTATGTACTGGGGCTGCAAACTCCTTTTTACTTTCTCAGTATTTCCCCTGCTCTCACCTGGTATAACAGAAATGCTCTTGAGCTCCTGGACAAGGGCATGGAAAATCAGTCTTCTAGAACTGTGTGTCCTTTTAACACTCATGTCTGAACAACCAGCCTGGAACATACATGGACCCCCATGCTTTTCCTGCAGACAGTTCCTTCCTTAATGACTTGTTTACTTTTGATACTGTCTAGTGATGCGGAGTTCTTCCATAATAGTTAATGGATTTAGGTGCCCAGGTTAGAAATAAATGGGTGTCAAGGGTTCCCCTAAGAAACTGTGAAACCTCTCATCTCCCAGTATGAGATCCGTGTCTTGACATCCATTTTCACACAGAATACAGTGGGACAACTCTCTGATTTGGATGAGGCCCTCAAATTATTTTGATTTCTGGTTCATCAAATCCTATGTGTAATCAAAGAAAAACAACTGGAACTTTCCTCTGGCTGAAAATGCTGAACAGCTCTTAGAGCTTATGTTTGACTTTCTGGGGGTCGAATCATATTCTTGAGGGACAAGGAGCAAGGGAAAAATTTAGAGGGCAACCGCTAAAAGTTGGTGGTGGGGACTTCAGTAGGTGGAGGGATAGCAAAGAAAGAGTCATCTTTCTCCCAGAGAGTTGTTCCAGTTGATTCTCTTGGGGTTTGCAGGGCTGAGCATGTGACTGGGAAGGGCTGCAGTGCCGGCTGCTTGCCAAGGCACTTTAGGGCTTGGAGGGGCTTAAAGTAGTGAGTACTGCTCCTTTACGGGGGAAGAGGGGGAAAAACATGCAACACATGATACTCAGACACTTTTTCTACTTATTTCTCAGCCGACCTCACTGGGTGGTCTTCAGTCAGCCAAAGTCTTGTGAGGGTGCAGCGTTTCAGGGTGCACAGAAATGCTTCAGTGTAGTAAGTCCATGATAGATCAGGACATTTCTGTGTAGAGGCACACAGCACTTGGGAGGCCCTCCTTGAAACCCATGATGAGGGAAGCTATCCAATAACCAAGTGAGTTGCCAGCCTAAGACTATGTGGAAAGAGATACAAACACTTGATAAAATCAAAATGCCCAGACCCAAGAAATGAGTTAAGTCTCAGAAGATGGTGAGGACATGCTGCAGCTGTATTCAAGGAGCAGTTTTAAAATGGAGTGTTCTCAGTCTGTGGTGTGTACATCAACCTTGCCTCAAATACTTCCCTCCAAAGCCGCACCAGTTCACAGATTCACCAGAGAGAGATGGTGTTTGCAGGATGTAGATAAGCATCTGCAGTGGATTTTGAGTTCCATTTAGCAATCACTTGGCAAGGCTGGCTGCAATGCAAGCACAGTTCATGCAATTTCAACTGTGTACTCTCTCCAGGGTATTGTGTCATGCAGGAAAGGCCTCTAACTTTCAAAAGGTCATGACTGGGCTCCCAAGCGATTGAGATAGCCCTTCTCTATCCTTGGGGAAGAGGTTAATTTTCCAGTGCCTGTGGGTGTAGATAGAGAAAGGATGGTGTAAGATCTTGGAACAAAACTTCAGGCTAGGGTTTAAGCAAGTTTGAGGCTAGAGGGGAATAGGCCTGATTCTCCTCTTGAGTTATTATGCAGTCATTTATTGAGATGGTTTACCCAAGTGCAAGGACCCTTAAGCACAAGTTTGGCTTTACTGTGTTGAAAGAGAAAGATATTTTTAAGTGAGAACGAGGCAGAAAAAAGTGATCAGCTCAAGAGAAAATTAGAAAAAGAGGTGTATTCCTGCAATAGAGACCTCTATGAGAACGGGTGAGAGAAGACCTTGTCACATAAGGAAGAACACAAAAACTGATTTTACAATTTATGTATTTTTATTCTCAGCGGGATTTTTAAATTTAGCAAGAAACAGATCCTTTTTCATGTCCCCTGGTTTGACCACATATCTTGAGCATTTTAAAAGATCAGACATCTTTCCAGCTCGTGCAGCCGTAAGACACAAAGCTAGTGAACTGATCCTACTTGAATTCCTGTTAGGTAGATGCGAGGCCACTTTTGTGCTATACAGATGTTGTAAGAATTATTTGCCTTAGAAAGTAGCAACCATCTGCATGAATCTGCTGTATCTTTTCTAAGGTTGGAGTTACTGGAACCTCAGAATCTTTTTTTTTCTATGAGACATTCACAAGGGTTGATGTATACACCTCAGGACTTTGGATTTTGGGTTGGATGTTTCAGGAGGGCTGTAAACAACAGGGGCTGATGGATTGACCAGGCTATACCACCCTATGTGCTGTCCAAAATTTTGCCTCCAGAAGAGGTGCTTAGGGGAAGGCTGGCAGATACACCACTCTTCATGACTAACACTATTTATCTGGATGACACAAGGGAATATGTGCCTCCAGATGCTCTGGATTCATCAGCTGTTTTACACCCTTCACGTGATCCTGGAGGCCATAACCTCCTGGGGAATTGTCCGTATAAATTTCACTTGCAATTTCAGGGGGCAAGAGCCTCTTCCTCCAGACTGTTTCCTTTCTCCTGTTCCTGAGGCAACCCAGCCTACAGAGGTTTTGGAAACTTAGCTTCCACAATGTGTGCTGTGATCATTGGGTGACAGGTGGCGAGAAATGTATCATTGCTGTAAGTCTCTTGCTCTCTATGCCTGCATCCAACCATGGTAAAATAACTGGGGAAGGGGATTTCTCAGTGAGCATCAGCGAGTGCACCAGAAGGAGTAACCAGCCACAGATACACACACCGACATATTTCAGCAGGCCCCCAGTAGGAAACTGATACTCTTTCCTCCTCAAGTCAATCAATGCTCCCAGCCCCATGCTTCAGCAGCACCAAAACCTACCAACAGGCCGGGCTGGGAGGAAGGAGCCTGTTCCCTTGCAAACCCTATCAGGATAATCAATAATTCCTCTTGCAAGGAGGTACCAGACTTTGTTCCACATGTGTAAACCCTTCATTGCAGAAGGAGGGCAATCTGGCCAGGAAAAAAGCCATATAGTAAGAGGTCTTCTTCCACCGTAAGGAAACCTTCACTGCCAGCTATTGCAAAGTTATTAGTAGCTAATTAGAGCTGACTTAAGCGGTATTCAGTGTGCTTTTCCAGAAGAAAATACTTACTGTGTTATTCCAGAAGAAAATACTTTTTCACAGAGAGTGAATGCAACAATTACACAGATGCCAAATTACGAATTATCATGTATATTTTCCACGTATTTGCATTTCAGATTCTGTTTCCAGATTTTTAAAATTTATGCTGATATTATGAAACCATGGAAATTACTTTTTGGGGATATATGTTTCATTTTTGATTAAAAAAATATTAAAAAATGCCATTTTTTTCTTCAGAAAAATGACAATTGGAAAGGAAAAAAAATTGAAATAACTGCCTAAGACCAAACACAAATACTTACTAAAACCATCAGTGATCAACAAAATAAAATCAAATTAAGTAAAAAATTGTTCATTATTCAAATTTAATTTCAAGGGCTGGGTGGTCAGTTCCACTTCTACTCTTTAAAAAGAAATTTAAAAGGAGATTATAAACCAGAAAGTTTTAAAAATCGGTGTTTTGCTTTAAGAGTGTCAAAACAAAAAGTTGGATGGAATTACTTTTTAATCTTGAGCAATTTAGTTAATTCAACCCAAAACTGCAAAATACTGTGATTGAGTCATAGCCTAACTTTTCAAAGCCAAGAACTACTTAGGCTGAAAATACTTTGCTGAGCTCTACTTCTGCCTCAAAAGAGAAGCCTGCAGCTGTTTCATCGTGAATTATCCATGGAGCACTGACTCCTTCCTTTACCATGCCTAATCAGCCCCAAATTTGCCTTAATCCATTAGCTTTGTTTGCTCTGTTGTCTGTCTCTTCTTTATCTTGGGAAGGAATAAAGGTGACAGCCCAGAACCAAACAGTGGAGGACTGTCCTCTTCAATTGCTTGCAAAGCAACTCACAGGGTAGTTCTTCCCTCTAATCAAAGTCCTATAATGCCCCTAAAACACAGGGAAAGAATTTTGTAAGATCTCCCCTGTGAAAGGAGAACTTTATATAGGAACTGGTTTTACCATGTTCACTAATGGAAGTTCCTTTGAGGCGGTTTTTTCCCTTCTACAAAGCCTTTTTTTTTTTTTTTTTTTTTTTTTTTCCCCTCTCAGGACTATTAAGGAAAAGAAATACAGGCATAAATACAACAATTGAAAAAACCCAGCCCTGTCTGGCTGAGATGACAAACCACAATACCCAGATGTGAACTACTGAAGGAGTCAGAGAACGGCTTTCCACTAATTTGCTCACCAATATAAATAAAAAAAGATAAAAGAGAGATTAGCAAACAAGAGAAAACCAGTGGCAGCTTATGAACTGTTCACTAGCCCTAAAAGGGGTTGAATCTTTTAGGAATGAGGGCACATTTTATGGAAGCAGGTAGTTTATGCAAGACTCTCCTTCCAGTCCTGCAATTGCTTACGATTCAGAGCTTGCATTACAGAAGAGTAAATATTTAGCCTTCATGGCCACAGAGAAGGGTTTGATGTTGAGAATGTTAAACCTTAAAGACCAGAAGGCAAATAAAAATTACCCCAGCATTTGTCCTTTGAAACAAAGCAAAGAAAGCCTAGCAGTTTTTAAGCTAGACTCAGTAGTGTTCATTCTTTCTGCTGTTTGTATTTTCTGTAGTTTCTTCTCAGGCCTGTCAGTTCAACCCTGCACTTCAGCCATAGGACTTCTAGAAAACCACAGGGTGTGCATACAGCTGCATGCACCTCTGCTTCTCCTTGTGGTGGAACAGGTACGCATGGGCTGGGTTCAGGCACAGCCAGCCTCTCCAGTGGGACGGAGCAGTGTCATCCCATTCCCAGCCTCTCATCACTTTTCTGCAGCAGCACTTACAGCAGGTTTAGTGGCATTGCTAAGACCTGAACTCAGGATCACATCTAGGTCAGGACTGCTACTGAAGAGAGTCCTCATTTTGGCCTTCAGGGTGCATAAGCATCAAGCAGCCAAGCATCTCCAGAGTGACTGGTAAATGCAGATAGCTTTGGAAAAAGCCATTTCTGTTAGGAGCAATGTGAGCTTGTGGAAGAGATAGAAAGTTCCTTTTGCATAAAAACCTGTGCTACAACTCTCAGATGGGAAAGTGCTTGTGTGCTCCTGGACTGGAGCCAAGTTAAGGCATCCAACGGGAGCTGAGCGGCAAGACCAAGCACCGAGAAGGCTGAGGCCATTTGGTAGTCTGTGGGAAATCTTGTGCAGAACAAAATTTTGTCAGCTTTACATCAAAGTGGCCTCAGGGAAGCTTCAGGAAAGTGCTTGGAGGAAAATATAAATCAGCAGTGGAGAGTCAATAATTTCTTTTCACTGGAGAGGAAAAGCTTAGCTCCAGCACACAGGCCTTGGTGCAACATGAGTGTGCCAGCTGAGGCAGCATCTAACCTCTCCTGTGCCAGCAAAAGCTCAGCTTTGGTCCGGGGGGGCTGGTGAGTGGCCGGTGCGAGGGTCCACTTCCAGCAGCAAGGCAGACGTGCCCGGCAGCTTCCCACTTAGTCAAAGCAAGTTTTCACTGCTTCCACAGCCCCACCTCAGCTGACTGGGCCCACAACACTGTGTGCACTAGGTACTTCATGTGATTTTATTTACTTATGAGTTTTAAGTTTAAAAAAAAATCTTTTTATGTTTGCCTTAGGTCAAAAAATGCATTTTTATGTTCCTACAGGCAAAGGACTGGAAGCCTTAGTTCTTACACCAATATAAAATAGTACCTAAAGATGTGAACGACTTTAAATCCTAACACTGGAAAATTTTAGGAAGAAATTAACTCAATAACAAAGGAACCAATATTCCTTAAAAGAGTTGCATTCCCAGAGTTCTCATGGCATCAGACCAATTGAAAATCAAGTTCACATGTCCCTAATTATTTAACAGGAATTCTTAAAATTCCCGCAGGATAAGTAATTTGAAACAACCCACAGAGCTATTTTGCTTGTTTCCTGGGGCAAATTTATGTCACAGTTTGGTAGTTACAATGTTATCAGCTGCTTTGGAAAAACAGGCTCTGCTAATATGACCATTACCTAATTCGTGCCTGGAGTCTGATCCGTGGAGATTTCTAAGCCTTTTAGTGATCCCTTGAATGGCCTCTTTATAACTTTAAACACAGGGACATTTAGTCAGGTGGCTGTCATAGTAGGAAAACAGGAAGGTTTATAAGAATAACCATTTTTGTTTGATGTCCTACCATCTGCACAACTGCAGACTTGTGTATAAACACACATGACTACTTTTTCACCACTATGCATGAAAACAAAAATTACCCAAGACTCTCTGGGAGATGGGAATGTGGAGGCAACGAAGGTACTGGTGGAGCCTGATATCCGTGTCCTCCAGAGGAGATGGAGGCAGAAAATACTTTTTCCTCTTTTCCATTTTTTTTTTTCTGGTTTAACATCCCTTGGGAAGGACATCATGTGGGGAGCCTGCCCTGCTGAGGGCAGTCTGTCCTCTGGGTTTCCTTATGCTCCTCACTTTGTACACAGCCTTGGGGCAAGCCATTTCAATCTTTGGTGCATCAGCTTCTCACTCTTCTGTAAAGTCCTTACACATGGCCTTAGGGGCTGCAGAGGGTGGTTTCCTCTCACCCGAACCCCCTGCTAGGATCCCACAGGAGAGCCGCAGTGAGTCAGGAGGAAGGTGGTGTCAGAGACCATCAAATCAGCCAAGTTTCCATCTGCTCTGTGTGCGCTCCGGCTGGTGGAGAGGACCCTGAAGAGGACTGGGTGTACTGTCTGCTTCCAAGGCTGCCCTTGATACACAGAGCTGGTGGCCCTGGGCTCCAGCAGGAGCTGGAACGTGCCTTTTCTGTGGCATGCTATGTGGCAATGTCTTCAATGACAGGCACGTGACTTACACAGTAAATGTGGCAAAGTGAGCACTTTGCAACCTTAAAAACAGAAAAAAGCTTTGCCAGATTCGTGGCTGTAGATGGCAATGATGGCATCATTTGGTGCCCTGAAGGCCAAGTTCATGTGCTTCCCTCACAAGCTGTCTCTAAAAAAGGCATCCCAGGGAAAACGTGATTTTCCAACTTGGAGAATCCTGTCTGTGGGATCTGAAGACCTCCATGACCACGGAATCAGGTCTGCCATTTCTCAGGCTTCTCCCATAGTTTGCATTGTGTTTGGAGTTGACTGATGAATAGTGATATCTTATTGCTGTGGTCCTTGTCCTTCCTCTCCCCTTCTCCTCTTCTTTGTGTCTCCTCTTTGTTGCCATGTCTTAGCTTTGGCAGGAGTATCTCTGGGACAGGGACCACAGCTACAAATGTTCCTAAAAATGTCAGCATAGTTGTCAAGATAGTGAAGTAGTGCAATGAAAGAAGTAGGTGGAAATAAATACTATTTGCTTGCTTATTTGTGGCAAATAAAATAGATCGGACAGGGGAAATTTCACTGGGCATATGTAAACCCAGCCTGTTTCCTGGTCATAGTTTGAAGGCAAATCACTGCGCTCAGGCTTTGCTTGAAATCTTTTAAACCTCCATGAGAAGAAAAATGGATACCTATAAAGCTTAGGAGCACAAAATCACTTTAGGATTTCTCTGTAGTTCCCGGAGGCACTGCACGAGTGTGCTTTGGCTGCAGGCGGGCTGAACTGTCCTTTGGGGAGCACACCCCTCACTCCATGAGCACTTGGTTTGGATGTTCACAGCAGGAGTGTTGGGCCAAGAGGGTGTTTTTACTTACCAGCTGCAAAATTCCAGAGAAGCAATGCTAACTCAGCCGAAACTTTAAATGAAAATTAAAACAAATCCCCTTTGGGATGAGATGGAAATGTCAGCCCAAGGATGAATCTGTTCTCAGTAAGTTGCAAGCTACTAAAGGAGATACAAATTGGAATCCAGCCTTGGCTGCACCACACACCATCTGTCAACCTTGTAAAGTGAAATAAAGGAAAAGAAGAGAGCCTGCAATTATGCTCTCCCTTGCTGGATAGCCCAGAGGCCAGAGAAGTGGATTCTCTTCCCTGATACATTTCTTGAGATGGAAATGACACATTCATTTTCCCACAGTGGCGATGCTGTGCATTGCTCTCTCATCCTACTTGTTCTCCCCTTGGCAAGCAGGAACACAGACTGCCAGGCTGGGACCTGAGTGAGAAGACTCACTCAGAGAGATATGGCTTTAGCAAATGGCAGGAGAAGAACATGAGAGAGCAGGGGATGCTGAAGTCTCTCCACCCAGCACACTGCTGGCAAAACGCAGGAACTTGCTTCTGCCCTTACAGGCGCCTGGGCACTACTGGTGCTGAGCACTTTCAGCCGAGCAAAATCTCTTCTCTCTCTCCTTCTCCCCCCTGCCCTTGCACATTTTCGTAACCTTGCAAAAGTTTCAGACAACGTCATCTTTAACCTACTGCAGGCAGGACTTGGGAGCCACGTGAGGAACAGCAAGGGGGACCATATTGGATCAGAACACCAGCCCTATGGCCAATGAATGGGAGACTTGGGATACACTCCCCTACACGCCACCCAAACAGGGTGCTGGAATGTCTCTCCGTTGGCATTGCATTTTGAAAGATGTGTCTGGAAAGACAGCTAGCTTACTTTGGCAGGCACTGCCATTAGTGTGATAATTAATTAAAGAGCAGTTGAGAAAATCACAGCACGAGGTTACTCCACAACCGGATCCACAACTCACTACCAGAGCAGGGCATCCTGCTCTATTCTATATCTCTGTTTTTTTTAAAGGAATCAGTAGCTTACATCGTGCACTAGAAATAAGAGAGTAGGATGAAGAGGAATGAATCCTTGTGCTAATCAGTGAGAGGACCTTGTCTGTGAGATAAGACAACCTGGCAAGAGAACAGCAAGTGATATCACAGCAATAGAAAGGACAAATATGGCAAGACATAATAGTTAAAGGCTATTTTACACAAGGCTCCTCTTGTTTCCTGTGTGACACCAAAGACTGGAAGAACCTCCCTGCGAAACAGAAGAGTTAGCAGGAGGAACAGGTGTCACGTCTATTGCAGTCAGAGCTGCAGCTGCTGCACAGCTCCCCATATTTCTGTGTCTTCAGCTGGGCTCTTCCAGGTACTAGTAGTGAAGGCGCATGCATTATGTTCCTAAGCAGACACCCTGGTTGTTCCTGTTGCCACTTTTCCCACTGCTGCCCATTTAGGGAGATTTGAGATAACCATCACGCAGAGATTGTAGCTCTCACCTGCCTGCACACCTGCCTGTCACTGGGCTGTCCCTGCCCCTACTGAAAGGTACCTGCAGTCCTCACTCACTGCCAGTGTGGAAAAGCAGGCAAATACTGGGCCAGAAAAAGGGCTTGTTGATGAGTGTTGGTGGGACGGGCTCAATAGTCACCCTCAAGCCCCTGGGATGTCTTGATGCTGCTCCTTACTTGAAGCAAAGTAAGAGGCTCAGCCCAGGATAAGAGGACTTCTGCTGCATGTAAAGTTATTGCTGTAGCCCAGTTAGTTGTTATTGAAACAGGCAGGGATGAGTAAATTTTTTATTCCCAAACTGGAGTTTCATTTAAAATGGCTGATTTTTAGAAAAACACGTTTTAAAAAACATTTCACTGATATCTTTGAACAAACTAAAAGTAGGAGAAAAGGATCCTTTTTTTGTTTGTTTCTTTGAACTTATTAGTACAGAAATCATCTGGAAGCCTATGCTGACTTTTTCACTTTATTTTCACTATTTTTCTTTTGGATGGGGAAAGAAAAAATTCAAATATTTATAGAAAGAAAGAAAGAAAGAAAGAAAAAGTTCTTACTTGCATTTCCTAGTCAGAAGGAGACCAGAACATGTTTTCTGCTAGTTTCTAAGCAGATACTTTTGTTGGAAGACCTCTCACCCTCACTTATCAAATCTTTTATGTTAAGGCAATAGAAAAACATTCAAAGTGTCATTTTGTGTCACCCCCCTTCCCTTCTTGCTGGGCTTCAAGCTCTCTTTGGAGCATTGTTGTGGAAATGAAATTTTCTGGTTGGTTCTCCCCTTCTTGTCATTGTGTGAGGCCAGTGAGTTTGCTCAGGGTTTAGCACAGCTGCACCACATAAACCAATGTTGCCCATGTTGTGTTGGAGACACTTCTGGGCTTGTTTTCACTTTAACCTTCTACATGGTCTGTGGGTGCAAGTACCAGTCTAGTTATGCAACTCCTCTCTCCATAGTCCAGGCTTTCCCCTGTCCTTATTAGGAACAATGTATTTTAGCCCTCATTATAGTACCTTCCACCCACTTTGGAGCCCATGAATACCATAAACCAGGCTCTGTTCTACAGATGGACCATTGCTTTCCCCTCCAGGATTATGTATTTCACAGACAAAGAGGAACTCAAGTCCAGTTAATGGCTGCACTGAAGGACCTTGAGTTGATGCCATGAAGTTTCTTTTCCATCCAATCAAGATTACCTGCAGTGGAAAAAATGGTTTTTAAGTGTTGGAAAATGAGTTTTGTCCCATCTATTTCAGATTATTTTGCATCTGAGTTCACAACAGACTTACGCAATTTGTTCAAGATCCAAGAAACCAGAATTATCCCCTTCCACTCATCTTTCATCACTTGAAAGTTTTCTTTTAGAGTTTTGTTTTTAATCCTCCTTCTTTTCTTTTTCTTTTCTTTCTTTTTAATTTGGTGGGCACTTTGCATAACTCTTTCTTAAATACATAATTATGTCTTAAAGTGAGGCATGGGCATGAAGAAAAAAATTTGCAAACAAGCAGTTTCAGTGTAACAAATTAGATTTCATTCTGTGTAAATCTGCTGCATGCCCTTGCAACTGATGGATTTCACAAACTATATTGGGAATCGACTGTAAATCTGATTACAGCCCATGGATTTACAGATGGGGCCAGCAATCTATCCAAGACTGGTGTGCCAAGCATTGCCACTGCTCTTTTCTTCCTGATCCTATAAATAGTTAAAACTACATTACTTCTTTTCTCAAAATCATATTGTAATATGTAATATGTCACACTGTCAGCTTTCAGGAGACTTCACATTCTGATGGGGTAGGTAGCATCACCTGTGATTACGGTGAGCTGACAGTTTCCCTAACAGCAGCCTGCCTTAAAGTGTTTGTTCTTATAGTTTGCCTTATGTTGCCATCAGGGAATGAAATTTTCTAGGAAGGATGTCTGATCCTAGATAGAGTCAGGGTGATTTCTGAGGGGGAAATTATGCTATAGAGTTTCAACCAAATTAGATCAAGAGAAATGCATTGTTTAGTCCCCACTTGGGGAAAAGAAAGACATGAAAAACTTCTTGCTATTGTTTTGACCAGAGAGTCTCAAAAATTCTGTGTCAGAGGATATGCTCAGTACTCAGCAAGCTGCAGCACAAACCCTGTTTTTCCCTGCCCACATCACCACCATCCTCTGGTGAGGAAGACTGGTCTCTCCTTACTCCCAGACTCTTCACCTCCAACCCCCTGCTCTGACTCTCACTATGTTAGCCCCCTCCTCTCCCTGCCACTCAGTTGTCTCAATGGAAAAGTCTCAGCATGAACAGTTTGTACCCTCACTAAATTCTTCCAATGCCATCTGGATATAAATAGGGATTGCTGGTGGAGGAAATTCTAGTTGTGTGTCTTGGGGGAAAATGTATTCTCACAGATCTTATTGGTCTTTTAGTGGAACCTGAAGTTGGAAAGGTGACCCAGTACTACTACACTTCAGCAATCTGTTATTGAACAATCTCACTAATATAAACCAGACATGTTTTAGTCTCCTAAGGTGCCTGGTATGAGAAAGATCTGTTACCCTCGAAGTGAATCCCATTTGCTTCACATTGCAAAACCCAAGGAGTCCTCACTTGCTGTGTCATAAGCTTCTTTATGAAGCTGGGCCTTTGGCAACAAACAGTACAATGAAATGAAAACTGGTATTGTTACTAAATTAATGTCCTTACATAACTGATCTTTCACCCAGTGGCTGCCAACGCAAATCTCAGGGCAAACCACACTTCTGAGAGGAGGACAGAGAGAGCTGAGGAGCTCAAATAATCAATTTTTTATTTCTCAGGAGCACAGATGCAATCTCCAGTGAATTTTTTTTCCTCCAAACTTGTATTCCCTGGAATACTGGCAAAACCAGGTCTCGGCAAAGATTTCTCGAGGGAACGGCGGAAGGCCCCTTGCAAGCACTGTAAAGAAAATGCAGATAGCTGCTGGTTACTGGTACAAAAGCATGAATGGGAAGAAGACCCCACCAGAGGCAGCAGGGCCAGGTCGCCACAGGCAGGAAGGAGCAAGGGGATGAAACGCCGGGGCCGCATCCTGGCTGTG
>VZRQ01003012.1:329588-345206 GCA_013397975.1 Machaerirhynchus nigripectus | reverse complement strand
TTTTTTTTCTTTTCTTTTCTTTTTTTTTTTTTTTTTTTTTTTTCTTTTTTTTTCTTTTTCGCGCTGAAACTTTCGTGCCGCGGCAGAAGGCGAGATGGGAACGAAGGCATTCCTGGCCGCCGTGTGCCTCTGCCTGCTCTGGCTGGCTGCTCGCGGCGGTGAGTCCCGGGGCGGGGGGCAGGACGGCTCCCGGAGCGCGCACGGGACACGGGGTGCACGGAGCTGCTGGGCCTGCCTGTTGCTTTTGGGAAAGGGGGGCTTGGGGGGAAGCGCAGCCGGCATGGCGGGAATGGGGTGTTTGCAATCTTTCCTTTGTGAAGCTGTCCCGGGGTGCTTGGGATGCTGCGGGATCCGGGTGTCGCGGAGTGGGCTTGGAAGGCTCTGGAGAGCGACACTGGGCTGAGCCTCCATCCTGTTAGGAGAGACCTGGAGCCTGTTCCCCAAACGAAACTCAGCCACAGCCTGCCGGGCTGATGGCGCGACCTGTTGAGGTTTGGGACGTGTTTTTGTCCCAGAAACAAGGTGGCTTCCGAGAGTCTCCTGCTCCAGCAAGGGACTTG
Source organism: Machaerirhynchus nigripectus (assembly GCA_013397975.1). NCBI lineage: Eukaryota > Metazoa > Chordata > Aves > Passeriformes > Dicruridae > Machaerirhynchus > Machaerirhynchus nigripectus. The sequence continues at coordinate 344,646 of VZRQ01003012.1, read as the reverse complement.
CACAGCAGTAGCACCACGGTAAGGTCCCTGGGCTCCCTCCTCTGTGGGACTCATCCATCCCAGCATCCCAGCTTCGTACAGTTCTTGATCCTAGACAAGGCAAGGCTGAGTTTCATCGCTATCATGGTAAAGTGTTGGAGTTGTAGCTAAGCCTGTAATGAATAGAATCCACCAGGGGAAAAGTGAACAGCGGGATGTACTCTCTCTAGGTTCACTTACGGCTGTGTTTGCACTCTGCCTGTTGTACCTGCACTTGTGCATAGACACCCTGTGCAAGCTCGAGGAAGTGGAACACGTGCAAATGTTGACCGCTAGATGTTCACTAATGCGCTCTCAGTTAATCACAACGTGATTGAAGCTGTTATGAACAAAGAGACTAGTTTCAGGAGATTACTACTCCTCAAGCTTAAAAACTAAAAAAAGCTCTTAAAATATTGTTAGCAGTGCCCTGTCACAGGCTTATTTTCTTACACTGATCTCCCACACATCGTATCTATCTTTAAAAGTTTCTGGCCTTAGAAGAAAGGGTGGCTGTAGCTCCTGGAGCTGCTTTGTGATCCTAAACTGGAATATATAAACTGCCGTTTTTTTCTGCTGTGGATGCCTTTGTTACTTCTTTGTGTACAAGGAAGCTGAAGGGAAGTATTCAAAAGTAAGAGGATGGGGTGCTAGGGTACAGCGAAAGGAATGTATTCTAGCTTTGGATCCAATCTTGTGCCATCAGAGACAATCAAAACCAGTTTTCATCACAGTATCCAAGTTCTATACAGTAAAATAACTGTCTTCACAGAGAAAGCTTTCATCTCTGCAGGAACTGATTTGTCACAGAAAAACTAATAATTTCATTATTTCTTCTTAGGAACAGGTTATATGAAAGCAGGTTATGTGTTCATCCTAAAGCAATTCAAGCCTTTAGTTACACACTCTTTCTTGCACACCACAGTAAAAAGTTTTTTGAAACCACAGAAGACACATCATCCAGCCCTCCAGGAATCCAGAGTACTTAAAAAACAACATAGAAAAAGGTGAAGAAAATGTTGGTGTTCCAGGAAAAGATAACAACATTGCAAGGAATACATTCAGAAACTTATTTTTGCCAGTGTAAATCCAGACTCCACACTGTTGTGTGATGCGATCTACTGGCTTTTTCTATGGCTGTGGTTGGGGTAGACATGCCAGGGCAGCTGTGGCAGGGCCTTTTGAGAAACTATGCATTTCTGAGAAGGCACAGAGGTGAGGCTCTGAGGCATCAAGTTGTGCTGGAGATTAGCATGATCACTATCACTCCTAAAAGTTTGCTGGAATCTCCTCTGTGCAGAAGTACTTGCATGATAGGACTTTCTCATGCATCCTAGTTTCTATATAACTGCAAAGTCTGACAGTGGTTGCATTTTAATTGTCATGGGCTAATTCCAGATATTCCCGAGGGACTGATGGATGGCATGATCTCTGCTGGATGGAGTCCCAGATGCAGCTGAGTAAAGATTTGTCGGGGAGTACCATGGAGAGGGCTGGGCACCCCTGTGTGTGCTGTGAGAGCAGCAGTTTGCCAGCTGCAGAACTTGAGCTGGGAGGTCCTTGCTTAGCTTCCGAACTTGTGCCCAGCAGCTTTCAGAGGTGTTGCTCTTTCCATTGGCCCCACCTGGGAAGTGAAGCAGAACGTACTCTCAGGGCTCTGCCATTAAGAAATGCATAAATAAACTTGAAGTTGTAATATCTTTGCAGCAAGGTTAAACAATAACCTTATTCGTGAGGTAGGTTTCCTGGGATTGCAACACACAGTAGTCTGCTTTCCGTTTATAGTGTAGATCAAATTAAACGATAGCCGTTTCTGTGATATAACCCCTTTATTACAGCTGACTGTGAGTTTGCTTCAGAATCTTAGGAACTCAGTATGACTGATTGATGGGTGATCCTGATGCTGATTGTCGGCTGAGGGAAGATTTAGCCCAGTTAACTACAGCTGGTAAATGTTCGATTTTATGTGCAAATGTGTACTGCTGTGCATGTGTGTGCATGCATGTCTCTGTGGGCTGTAGTATACACAGTGTAGCAGTGTAATTTCTAAGGATCTCTGCACCTAGCTAATAGTGTTTCCATTTCTGAGTACATAATGCTAGGAAATTGTTGTTTATCAAAGATTCCCTTTTTAAAACCATAGCTCAGGTGCACCCATTCTGGCAAATGCATTGTTATCGTATTTTGGCAACTTGTCTGATGTGGGCAGTTTAACTTTTGATTAATATTCCAGATGTTGTTACTTCCTCAAGACTCACATTCTCCACCCAGCCGACCAGTGGTAAACAGTTTCACAGTCAAAATAATTTGCCAAGTTGCCTTGGGCTTCCTGTAAAAGAAACTAGAAACTGAATTCTCTTGATTAGTGTGTCAGAATGCCTAAAGACAGTGGGATGCTTTCAAAATTGATAATTAATAGGAGTCCCTAACTGAACGGAATTTCACAAGTTGCAAGTCCAAAGTGTCACAAGCTTTGAACAGGAAAAACAGCACTACTGACTTTTCCCAGTTAGTAAGTTTTTTTTTTTCCCCCACTTGCTTTGAGTTCCGTGAGATTTTCGATACNTTTTTTTTTTTTAATATGGTAACTCAGATTGTGGAAGTAGGGGTGTAAGAAAAGCATCAGAAAACTTTGTGTAGCATGACAAGATGTTGAAATTTTGGAGATGCAGGCTGAAAAGCCAGCTTCCATCTGGCACTGGTCACTTAATTCTGCTCCCTTAATTCTGCTCCAGTTCCCTAAATAAACCCTTTGTAGATCATGTTAACTGTAAGCACATAGCAGTAGATAGAAAACTTTGTTTTGCAGCAGGTGCTTGTATTTGTAACTGTGCCTGGAAGCTTCGGCAATACACAACACTTGCTTTTGTACCTTTGTTGAACTTTGTCTGGGAAAGTGCATTTTTTTAGCAAAAGTATGGGTTTCTTTTTTTGTCTGCATGTATTTACTTCCAGTCTGTTTTATTCAAGGCCTTGTTTAGAAATGCGACTTGCATTCTCGTCATGAAAAGCTACTTCGGTATCTCAACATGGATGGTTGTGTATTTCTTGATATCTAATTTCTGTAGCTACATTATGAAAAATGCGATGTTAATTCAGATAAATTTCTGTCCAGCTTTCAGAAACACGCTGAAAACTACCAATTTTGGGTTTTCCCTAGTTTAATTAACTTGAGTTAAAACATATTATTAACTAAACTGTGGTGAGTGTGTACACTGACTGTCTCTGCACTTCTTTGTGTAAGACTGTAAGAATGAGGCCCAGCAGTTCACTGGCTCAGGACATGATTCAAGGAGACTTCTCCCTTTAAATCTATGAGGAAAAGGTCTATGGCAAAAGTCTACGAATGACAAAGTTTGGTTCTGAATAATTCTTTTTAATAGACCAAGAAATATGATGAGGTACGAAAGCAGAATTGGGAAATGGTATTTTTCTGAAGAGATGCGCTCTGTTACTTCTCTGCTTCAGGTTTAAAGCACGGTACATGTAGGTCTGTGTGGTGAGTGTGTACATACTATGTGTACCCCTGTAATGTATTTGTAAAATGTATTCTGCAGAAGCTGAGGTGTGAGGCGGTACTGCAGCGTGTGTGCAGCACACTATTAGGTGAAGACAAGGTATGTTGCGCTCTGAGCCATGTAGAATTTGCAAAGCCAAACTCCGGCAAATTCTGAGGAAAGCTTCTTGGTGAGCACACCATGAAGAAGTCTGTAATAAACTCCACTACACACACTCTTCCCTCATCCAAAGGGTATGTTGCCTGCTGGGAACTGACCATATGTGGACATAAGATAACATGACACTTTTTGTGGGCATGAGATGATAACAGTAATTTCTTCTGACTTTCTAATTCCTCATACAACATAGTTAAATGAGAAGAGTGGCTGTCTGCCATTTCCCTAACTCATGGGCTGTTGCTTTGCAGCTGCTGCTTTCCTGGTGGTGATTGTATCCCAGTGATTTTATGTCCTCAAATCCCCATCAAAGATTTTTAGACTAAAACACACAAGTATTTGTGAGGCGCTTAGCATGTCTTTAGTGGCAGGTGCCACTGTACTGCAATCTTTCTAAGCTTGGTGCACTTTTCCACCAAGTACGATACCCTTAAGTATAGTACACTTGGAATTGTAGATTTCCTATAAGCTTGTTTTTGGAAGAGCTGTGGTCTGAACCTACATGCAAATTCTAGCACGTTTGTAATTGAAAACACACTATGAGGCAGGATATCAGTGTAATTTAGATTTTGGATGATTATCAGATAAGTTTAATTCAGAAGGGAAATGATATCTATGTATGAAAGGAAGCACTATTAACTAGAGAGCAGGTGGACTATTCTTGTTTGCCTTCCTGTTCCAGGAGGGAATATACATAATTGGAAGTCCTGGTGTTGTACTCCTTACAGTTGAAAGCTGTTCTTGTTCCTTTCAAGGTTTAACTGATTCACAGCTGAGTGAAAAGTTATAGCTGATATTTAAACAACCAGCCTTTGGGACTTTTCTTTTACTGGCTAAAAAGTAAATAATACAAGTCTAAAGATTTGTTCCAGGAAAATGTTTTATGCTCTCAGTTGGTGAGAAAAAGAAATTTTGAACATGGAAAAATATAGAACAGGTGTGGTTAGTTTGGTAAATTTCATTGGTGGGTAAAATGTTATATTTACCATTATGTGAATACTTACACTGGTTTGGAGGAAGGGTGAAGTCTATGAAAAACACCTTTCTTTAGGAGGAAGGAGGCAGGAAGGGGGCCCTCAGTGTAATTATCCTGGATTAGCTAGCCAGCCTAGCACAGTCAAGGTCAAAACCTAAAGCTGAGTACTGCCTCTGTTCAGTGAATGGTTCTTGCTTTCCTGCATGTGCTTTGACAGGTGAGAAATCCTGCTGAACTTGGGCAGTGTTAAGGCACTGATTACGGCTGACAAGTTTCTCTGAGGCTTGTACATCAGCATTTGTTGCAAGGCTCTGTGCTGGTTTTAGACCTAATGCAGGAGGTTAGACCCTGATTTCTTGTGACCCTCCAAGCACAGCAAGAACTTCCCAGACTTTATAGGGCTCCCTGAGGTCAGGTCAGGCAGAAGTCAGTGCCCTGCTGTGTATGGTGGCTTGAATGAGAAGACCAGAAAAACTGTTTTGGAAGAAAATGAGTTGTTAGTTAATAATCACCAGAGTGACGCAGCAAAACTTTATGCAGAAATGCAAATCTATGAATTATCATAGAAAACCTCTTCTTCAGCGAGAAAAAGGAGTGGAAATGTGTTTTGCGTGCCTAGTGTAAGCTTCCTACCTAGGTATTCCCTGTGGTGACTTGGAGGCAGTCACTGATGCGTGTTTAGGAGTTTGTGAAAGGTTGGTGGTCCTAATGTCAGGAAAGACAATGCTGAGCAGGATGGAATTGGCCTAAGTTCAGCTGCACTTGAAAAACGGGAGCCTGGGTTTTGAAAAGTTAATTATGGGGTCTGCTGTACATAGAGGCATTTAAGTGTTGAATCAGACATAAAAAGAGGAGATATTTAAGTTCCTTCCCAAAGGAAATAGTGAGTACGAAGCCTAAAGTCATTTCCCTGGCTTGGCAGGAAAAGGAGTACTTAAGTTTGGAAGCTGGAAGCTGGAGGGAGTGATCTTTGCAGTCCATGGCATACTTTGTTACCACCAGTACAAGATCTTCACCTCCTGCCCCACCCTGGACTCAAAATAGCTTCAGGAAGAGGAAGATACTTTTCTGCCCTTGTTTTATTGTAGTTTATCAGATGACCTGAAAATGTAGTTACTTCAGAATAGACTGCTGGTTTGCTAGTTCAGTTTCTCTGATGGGAGTCTGATCTCACCTGCTGTTTGTTGGTCGGAAATTAAAACTAGCATTTTGTGAAGCAGTGGTGACTTCACAGCTTTTAATGCACTGCAACTACGCGGTGTTACAAACGGCCTTGTTAGGCAGTGATTATTGATGAGGTGATGTGGGAGATGCACCACCAAAATATGTAATAGTAGTGCTAGTAACTCTCTGCTTTCCTGGATGACTGTCTGTGACTGTCCTGTGCAGTTTTCTGTACTCTTGGGATACTTAAGAGGTTTCCTGCTTGATGTAGTGGGGAAAATACTGAATCTTAAAATGGATTCATACCTCTTTGACAGCTCAGCAGATTCTTACTGTTTTAGCAGGACCTTGGAAGGGGAGCAATTTTCATTCTTTGATTTCCTCTTTACATGGCTCTTGCATGGCCGTTGAGTGCTGTACGAAATGAAAACCACACGTCCCGTTTCTTGACTGTTCCAGATACCTCTCCAACATTGTACCTGTGCCTTCTGACTTTGTCCTAGTACTCCTAAAACACTGCTCTATGTTTTTTGTTCTCTTGCACAGCAGAAGCTGAAAACAATTTTGATGGAATTGAGAGCAAGTTTTCCTTACGGACGCCTGCAGAGCCCGATGAAGATGTCTGCTACCTGGTTCCTGGGCAGGTGAACAGCCTGGCAGAGTGCAACTTCAACCATACCAGTAAAACCTTTGTGGTGATCCATGGGTGGACGGTAAGACAAAGTGGGAGGAATCTCCCTTTTAAGCACTCTTCTGATAAACTATGCAGAGGTGTCTCACAGATATATTAATATATCTGCTTTTTAAATTAAAATCCCCCAAACCAACAGGTGACGGGGATGTATGAAAGCTGGGTCCCGAAGCTGGTGGATGCTCTGTACAAGAGGGAACCTGATTCAAACGTCGTTGTGGTGGACTGGCTGGTTCGAGCTCAGCAGCACTATCCAGTGTCTGCTGCATACACCAGGCTTGTGGGAAAGGATGTTGCTATGTTTATTGACTGGATGGAGGTAAGACATGGAGACATGTCTCACATTCTGCACAATGTCATAGGAGACAAAACAGCACTGATGCAGCTGTGTTAATCATCTGCTGTTGGGCAGATGGAGTTAAACTCTTGCAGACAGTACTTTTGCTGGACTGGTAAAATTCCAGCTTTAGTTTACTGGCTATCTCCTACTCAGAGGGCTTTTGTAGTGCATTCTGGAAACTTTACCTTGTGGTTTGTGGGGTCCTGTGAACCCACAGTATTTCTGAGGGCTCTGTGAGAGGTAGCTATGAAAGACAGGTTCCTATATGTTATACAGCAGCCAGCCCTTGGGAATCAGAAGTGTGCCCTGCCTTTGGAGAATACTTAGGAGATCTAAAAACTGGTGGGGAGAGGGTGGCTGAAAACCTTTATAATACACAGCCTCGTGTTCTGTCCTTTATGCTGCATTCCCCTGAGCTTAGATTTTGGCCATAAATTAGTTAGATCAAGAAATCTACTGTGGCACAAAATTATGGTAACTGTATAGTGTTTCTTCTATTATTCACGACTCAAACAAAAATCCTGGTATTAACAAAACATTTTATTTTGTGTCTTCTGATGTTTTTGTGTTTGGTTTTGAACTTGAAACAAATTGTTCTCTTCTGCAGGAGCAATTCAATTATCCTCTCAACAATCTCCACTTGCTGGGGTACAGTCTAGGTGCCCATGCTGCTGGGATTGCTGGGAACCTGACAAAAAAGAAGGTGAACAGAATTACTGGTAAGGACACCTGTGCTGTAGAGTGGAGAGTCTCATCTCTCCCAGACTGGAACATTATGTTCCACTGAAAAATCACCAGAATAATTGTTGCTTGCTGGCAGTACTTTGGTTGTGTGTTCATGGTTTAATGAAACAGCAGGGCTGATATTTCTCTAGAAGAACTGGAAAAAAGATTCAGAAAATAACAATAAAGGTGGTGAGTGAGAAGCCTTTATTTGCTTTTTCACAAGAAATGAGTCAGTAGGCCATGATAAAAGAGTAGTTTGGAGGGTGTGGTGGGGACTGACCAAATCCATGGCTTGGAAAACATCACGTATGTCTTGCAGCATGAGAAATTCAGCTGGTTGTCTTTATCCAGGCAGTCATTACTTACAGCTGATGGGACCCATTCAAAAAGAACAGGAGGTAGATCCTGCTGCAGCAGTTTTAGTACCTACAGAACTCTCTGCCATGGGATGGTGCAGACGCAAGAAGATTATATGGGCTCAAATGGAGACTGGACAGATAATCAGAAGAGATCCAGTGTGGGTTATTGAGAAATTAATCATAACAGGCTCAAGAAATATTCTAGGCTGGAAATAATACTGTGAGAATTTGGGGAAGACGAAAGGAGCATACATATACCTGTCCTGTTGCTATGTGTACTTAGATGTCTGTTCAAGGTGATTTTTGGAGACAGGAAAATGTGCTAGACAAGGCAGAGTGCATGGCTATTCTGGGGCTGGTTTACAACCCAGCACCTGGAGAGCTGAGCCCCTAGCACTGATCTCAGTGACAAAGGAATTGCCAGCATCAGCAAAGGAGGCTAAGAAAATTGCTCATCTATGGTGCCTTTGTTGCTGAGAGAGCTTGGGAGCAGCATTCAGAAGGGAGCCTAGCTCCTGGCACCCTTTACTCTTTCACCTGAGCCTGGCTGTGATCCCAGGTCCACAGGCAGGCTGAGAGGTGGGCTAGGCAGCAGTCACATCTGGAAAGGTCAAGTCCTGAGAGGTGGCAGATTAAAGTCAGGAGGCCAAAGCAGTAGTCCCTCTGCCCTTCATTTCTCTAAGCTGCAGCTTTGCTGCTTTCACTGAGGCTGCCAATAGCCCTCTGTTATGCCTCCACAGTTGCTCTTGGAGCTGAGGATGAACCTTTCTCTGGGATATGCACAGGGAGCAATGTAATGTGGCTCCTGAAGCCCTCACAGCTGAGGGGGAGGCAGCTCAGACCCAGTGGAGCTAACCGTGGGTGAACAACACAGGTGCCTGTCCCCACCTGAGGGCTGCAGAAAGGATGTGTCCCTTCAGCCATCTCTCAGGTAGTTGAAGTATCTCCTGTCTGAACAGGAGATAGTACTTGTTCACTGGCAGAATAGTTCTGGGCTTTTCTGATGTCAGTGTTGCTGCAGCTTGACAGTTTACCATAATAATCCCCTTCCCCTTAAGTATGTAGACAGTGAAGCCCTTATTTATGTTTCCCACTTGTTCTCCTGGCATGGAGTTGTCAGCAAGACTTTTCCATACTTCAGACACTTTAGATACAAATTCTACAATTCTTGACAAGAGAGGAACACATTGAGAAAATACTTATGAGCTTGTTTCTTCCATCCACTGGAAATGCTACAGCTCTGAGGAAGTTAGCTGGGCTTCCTTCCATATGTTTCTATACACTTTTATTTTTTTAAACAGTGACAACATTTCAAGGTAGTGATCATTCATGTATACAGGAGAATCATTTGATTCTCCTGTATACATGAATGTTATTTAAATGATCCCTCTGTAATGTCTGCAGGAAAACCAACTCACTATACTCCAGCCCAGTGTGGCAGCTGAGTTTGGCATTTGTCGTCAATGTCAGTGTCTTTGGCAGACAGTAGTATCAGTTTTTCTTTGTGGTTTCCCCCATAAAGGGCTGGATCCTGCTGGTCCTACCTTTGAGTATGCTGATGAGCTCACCCGCCTCTCCCCGGATGATGCTGACTTTGTGGATGTCCTACACACCTACACCCGAGGCTCTCCAGACCGCAGCATTGGGATCCAGAAGCCTGTTGGACACATTGATATTTATCCCAATGGTGGAGGTTTCCAGCCAGGTTGCAATTTGGGAGAAGCACTGCGTCTGATTGCCGAGAAAGGCCTTGGAGGTGAGGTTGCTCTGAAACAAACAGTATAACATTCAGAGGGAAACCTGAATAGTCCTGCAAGGTGTCTTGCAAGGAAGGATCTCTGAGAGGCGCAGGAATATGTTCTTTCAAGTGCTTTTAAAAGTCGTCTGTAAACACCAGCTCTGGCATAGTGGATCATGCCTGTTGACAGCCTTGCTTAGGGGTTTATATCATTATATTGCATGCGTGTGTACATATTACATGCTTTCTTTCTTTCAAGACGTGGATCAGCTGGTGAAATGCTCCCATGAACGATCCATCCACCTCTTCATTGACTCTCTCCTAAATGAAGAAAAGCCCAGCATGGCCTACCGCTGCAACACAAAGGAGGCCTTTGAGAAGGGCCTCTGCCTGAGCTGCCGCAAGAACCGCTGCAACAATTTGGGTTACAAGGTCAACAGAGTGAGAACAAAGAGAAACACCAAAATGTATTTGAAAACCCGTGCTCAGATGCCCTATAAAGGTAGGTACTGCCTGCTTGCTGCTAAGCAAGACTGGTACTTGTGGTCAGCTGTGTGTCATGGTGGGCGTGTGCTGCAGATGACAGTATTGCTGCTTTGGTGCTTGTGGTGGGCAGGGATGAAGCTGCTCTGTAGTTTGCCTTTGAATACAAGTCTCAGAGAGAAGTGTCATCTTACTCAAGGTGTGGCGGTGTGGGGTAGAGTACAAGAAGAAAGGTATTTTGTAACAAGTTTCTGAGTAGCAGAAGTTAGACTTCCTGTGCTGCCCGATCACTTGGAACAGCTGAGTCTTCCAAACTTTTTCAGTGTTTTTCATCCAAATGATTACTTCCTTCTGCTGGGGGAATAATCAGCAGAACTCAGTCTGATGAGCAACTTATTTAAAGATATGGAAACATCAGATTTGTGCCTTTGGTAGTGTGCTTGCTAGAGGAGCACTAGCCCTTGTTATAATAGCACAGCGCTTCTTGATTCCAGTTGCCGCTGTGGAAGGTCTGAGAAGGACAGTGCCAAGAGAACTGGGAGGCTTTCAGCTAGGAAAATAGCATTGGATTTTACTGCTTTATTTTATTTTCCTCCCTAGCTTTGCCTGTATCCCTTGGGATGCTTAGAGTGTGCATTGTGTGATGGACCAGCAATCAGAAGGCACATTCCTGCAGTGTTAGAACAGCTGCAGGACTGGTGTTCTGTTGGCATTTGTTGCTTTATCTGCAGTGTCAGTGGGTTGATTCTTTTTTTTTTTTTGTGTCCTTTTACAAAGCCTACTATAAGAGGAAGGCACATCTCACTTGTTTCAAGTCAAGGACAGCAAGTCTTACATGTTCAACAGCAGGTTTGAAGGTGATACTGCACAAACTGAGGTTATTATAGTGGCAGCTTGAATGCAGAGTTTAGTTGCAAGAACTGCAAAGGTGTTCTTTAATTATGATTGCCTTGTTAACTAATATTTACCTTCTCACAAAAATAGTTCCCTGGACACCTGCAGGGAAATAAACTCATTTTAGTGAAGCTGGCATATTCCAGCCTAGGATTTTCAGAGGTGAGGCAGGGTGGTTTTTGTCATCTGCTGTCTCTCTGGAGGTTGAGTTTTCCTAATGGCATTTCCTTTTGTATTCTTCCAGTCTTTCATTACCAGGTCAAGATACATTTCTTTGGGAAGACTAACACGACCAAGACAAACCAGCAATTCCTGATGTCTCTGTATGGCACTCTAGATGAGAGTGAGAACATTGCTTTCACACTGTGAGTAGCTCCAGAAACAACTGCAAAGTACTGTTGAGTTTACCTAAATTTGTTAAAGTCTCAACTTGTTCTAGCTCCAGCTACAGTAATCCTACAGGGTCTCAGAATCTGCTCTTGTCCTTGTTCAAGGAGTTGCATTCACTTCTGAAGCTAATGAACCAAACCCTACAGGAGCTCTTCTTGATAAGACATCTGAAATATGAAAGTTTGAAGTCTGACCAGTGACTCAGCCTCATAAGAGTCTTTCTAGTGCTTTCTTGTTTTCTTTTCAATATCTTTGTACCATGTTAAATCTTCTTAAAAGTAGACTTATGGGTCTGAAGACCTCAGTGCAGAAGCTGAGAGAGGCTTGGGATTTGCTTTCACAGCACTGCAAATAAGGAGAAGTTTGTGTACATCCCTGCACACAGGCTGGCAGGGAATGGACCTGGAAAACACCGAAGTATCTTTTCTGCTCTGAGGAATGTAAACTGTTTACGGGTGGTGGTTGTCTGGCTTTTCTGAGAGTCAGCAGCACAGGAGAGAACAACCTGGCAGACTGTCCCAGGATTTTACCAGCCTTGCTACAGAAGAATGCTCCTTTTGCCTCTACAAAAGCTTAAGGCATTTTTTTCCTTACTTCATGCATCAAAACTATGCAGAAGGTTGCTTTCTTCTCTGGAGTACAAAAGTTCCAGTTTCTGTTGTTCCTTAATTTTCTCTGTCCAAGATTTTCAGTTTTGGGGTTTTTTTTTTTCTTCTCCTCCCCACAGGCCTGAAGTCTCCTCAAACAAGACCTTCTCCTTCCTGATTTACACAGAAGTGGATATTGGAGACCTGCTTATGCTGAAGCTACAGTGGGAAAAAGACACCTTCTTCAGCTGGTCAGACTGGTGGACTCCTTTTACATTTGACATCCAGAGAGTCAGAGTGAAGTCAGGAGAAACTCAGAAAAAGTAACTTGTTTTGGTTGTTATAAGCTATATGAGTTTTAATTGACAGTGGTTCCTGATTTCTGGTGTTTCACAGGCTGGGACAAACACGTTAAGCAGTTACAAATAGGTGCAGCACTGATAATCAGGGCTCCAGGGGTATCAAACCGCCATTTATATCAGCCAGGTTCAGTCATTTACTTCCACTGGGATCTACAATTTGTAGTGCTTACTCCCACGTAATTAATTTATATCCCACAGTTGTATCTACTCGAGGTTAGTTACAATGTGCAGGAGAGTATCTCCATGAACCAGCATCAGTGACTGGGTTTGCACTTTCTCTCCTCCTTTTCCATGCTGGGTGTTTGCATAGGTTTTGTCACAAAGAGCATGCTTAGATGGAGGTTTTTAGAAATCCTTCCAAAAGTGTGTTTGCACAAGAAATTATTGCTTATTTAAGCTGGGTTTTCTTAGTGGTTGAATACCAGAATGGTGGGTGAAAACTGAGACACGTGACTCTTGCAGGACATTGCTAATGCGTGAATGTTAAAACATCAAAGTCTGAACAGAAGTGCTTTGACATGAATCTTTTGAAATACTCATATTCACTAAACATGAGATCTGTTTGCAGAACATGGGCCCAGAACAGAGTGTGTGTGTCCTGTGTATAGTATAGTAAATAATAATAAGTTCCTTCTTTGAATAAACAGGTCAGTCACTTGATCAAAGAACAGTTATCAGAGCTGAACAAATATAGGGGTGGGGAAAGTGCTGATAAATAGTAAAAGCAAGTGCTCAGGTTTTCTGGAAATTGCAACCTACTTCATTTGCAAACATTTGAGGGAGTATGGCTTTCTTCCAAGTTCATTCACCTGACAAAAAAACCTCACATAAAGACTGGTGTAAATAAAGATCCAAGAGACTTCGGGGTAGAACTTCTGCTGTCTTAGCCACAAGAAGATTTTATGCAAAGGATCAGTGAAAGTTATGGTTTGATGCCCATGTATAATTCATTTACCAGTTTTTCTTGCACAGCGTTTCTTTTGTCACAGAATTCTCTTTTAAAAATAACTTTCTCATAGGCTTGTGAAGTAGCAGTGCCCCATGTGACAAAGTATAAAGACTGTTTCCAAGCACCAGTCTTCTTTCTAAGATTAAAAAGGCATGTTTGGCTCAGTCATGTGATTTTTCCAACATTTATTCCACAGAGTGGTGTTCTGTTCTCGAGATGGCACCTCACATCTCAGCAAGGGAGAAGAGGCAGCAGTGTTTGTGAAATGCTCAGAGCAGCCTGTCAACAGGAAGAGAGGAGGGTATGAGTAATCACTATTGGTTTTAGATTGTTTTATTACCACTTGAGTAGTAATAAAACTTTCCCATTAGTTGACTTGTGTGCTAGTCTTCTCAAGGCTTCAGAAGCATCACAGCTCAGACTAACCAGAGGTTTGCTTATGGCTGCTTTAGCAGCTTAAAAGCCCTTAGTTTGCTTCTCTGCTGACCACCCTTGTGTGGTTGTTAGCATGTCTGAGAAGCAGGAACTAGTCACTGCCTCTCTCAGTCACTTGGTGGCCAAGCATGAGGGACTCTCAGAGAGGGTTATGGACAAGGCACTAGCTCAAAGAGGAAATCTCAAGATTCCCTGAACTTACCCTTAGCTGCAGAACATTCAAACTTCCATACTGGGTCTGCTCAGGGCCCTCCCTCTTTACTTGCCAGCAGAAGATTTGGAGGTTAGTACAGGGATGGAGCAGGCATATGCAGGTGTTCTTCTTGGCACACTGCTTTCTGATGGCAGCCATCAGGTGAGTGAATTCCTGAGGTTTTTATCTCTGTGGATCAGAGATTCTGCCTTTGTTTAACAGCCCTTGGTGCACTTTAATATTTTTATCGATAATTTTTCTGACCCAGATTAAATGTGGGAACAGTCTTTGGACTTTACCTCTAAAGTCTGAGATAGAGAAGTGGTTATATTTATTTTAGTTCAATTGCTGTGTGTGAACGGTCTCATGGGGACACTTCAGGGCTGAGATCTAACTGCATAAAAATGCACGTGCTGGCCTTGACTGTGGGGCAATGACTTGGAAAGACCTTGAGTCCTCTGTGTATGTATCTGACATAAAATCAAGCAGAAGCCAGGAGAATGCCAAGCACATAATTTATCTTCCTGTTAAGTAGGGAGTTTTAAAATCTTAATTCTCAAAAATAAGACAAGTACCTTACATCTTCTTCATCACCTTTATATTCTATTTTTTTCTCCGCAGTACCAAGAAAGCCTCTAAAGAAAATTCTGCTCAGGAATCTGCTTAAGTGACAAGAGCAAAGATTTTTCACACTGGGGAGGAGAAGAGTCTGTTCATCCCTGTGGACTGGATGTTCAGAACCAAATATATAGAAATATTTATCTGCTGCTGGATTCTTGCCTGCTATTCCTAGCTATTTTAGAGACTTCTTGTAAGAAAGTCTCAGCATATGAAGTTACTAACCATAACCATTATCCAAATAGTTAAAAACAAAAAGAAACCTGCAAAACAACATGCTGAAGTTTGGAGTGCTGAAAAGATACAAGTAATTTTGCTTAATCATGGTGCCTTGTGACAAGGTTTCTTGACATCAGATCTATATAGCAATTTTTTAGTATTTATTGAAAAGAAACAAAGCCCTGTACTTGGTTTTATTTTCCGTTGTTGGTTTGGTTTGGTTTGTTGGTTTTTTTTTGTTT
>VZRQ01003012.1:262673-320144 GCA_013397975.1 Machaerirhynchus nigripectus | reverse complement strand
GCAACTCCACATCTTCACTATTCTTCCTTTCGCTGTTGATATATTTGTAGAAATGCTTCTTGTTGTCCTTGATATCCATTACCAGACTCAATTCCAAGTAGGCCTTGGCCTTCCTTGTCACATCCCTGCGTACTCTGGAGATGTACCTATAGTCCTTCCTCATGGCCTGTCCCTTTCTCCATATCCTACAAATTTCTTTCTTCCATTTGAGATTTGCTGGGAGCTCCCTGCTCATTCATGCAGGTCTCCTGCCTCCTTTGCCTGATTTCTTGTTCATGGGGGTACATTGGTCTTGAGCTTGGAGGAAGTGATGCTTGAATATTGACCAACTCTCTTGGAGCCCCTTCTCTTCTAGAGCTGTAGCTGAAGGAATCCCTCCAAACACGTCCTTGAAGAGGTCAAAGTTAGCTCTCCAGAAATTTAGGGTTCTAGTCCTGCTTGCTGCTTTGCTTCCTCCATGCAGGATCCTGAATTCCACCATGTCACCGAAGCCAAGGCTGTCCCCAGCCTTCACATCTTCAATCGGTCATGAGCGAGTGAAACATCTTGACATGTGGGAACACTTAAATCACTGGTAATAGCACTCAACATGGGGGTTTCAGGTGCTGCTACTTTGGGGAAAACATTGTACAGCTCTCTGCCTCAAGGAAAGGTGACTGCAAAGTGACAGTAGCTATGTCAGAAAACAGCTAGTGGCTACAAAGCTTAGAAAGGAATAGCTTGGATCCAGGACCAAGAGTAAACCACATACTTCTGTTGAGGATTGACACAGTAAAACACATCACAAGGCAACTTCTGTGAATAATATTTCTGTTGTCTTTACCTAAGTGTTTTCATTGATTTTGTAACTTCAATTCCACGCCATCTTCTCCTATAGGAGAAAACCTGTCAATACTGCTGTCATCAGGTACAGATGTGTGAAGTGTGGTAAAGAAGAGTAGCCAGGCGTGCAGCTCTTTAGTACATGCAGGCTGACTAGAAACATGGCTGTGTTCCTGCTGCCTCTGCTGAATTAACCACAGAGTACAAACCTGAGAAGAACTCTTCCATAAAGAAATAAAATTCCAGTGTAAAGCTCTGAGCAGCTGCAAGCAGCAAGAGTTAACACAGAGGAGGAGATGTCCCTCATCAATATTTGGGTTTCAGACACGGTTGTGTGAAAAAGCAATGAAAGAAAGATCTTTTCTCTTTAACAGTGTTGAGACAAATTCACAAACGAAAGGGAGCATAAACAAGTAAATACTGTATCATTCACTTCCAGTACTTATCAGCACCTTTCACACTTGTTGAAAAACAGTGACGGAAAGAGAGGGAAAGGGGGGGAAGAAAGCTTTCCTAGTAGGTCACTACCGTGAAGACTGAATGCTGAAGATAAGCTAGTCACTGCTGTGCAGTACAGGGATACCACACATACTCATGCTCCCAACCTTGTGAAGCAGCAGCAGTGTCCTTCTTACTCAGTCACAGCATAGCTAGGTCAGAGTTCCTTGACTTCTTACCAAATCCCTTACCCGACATATTGTATTGGATTGCTACTAACCTCAGATCTTCCTCTTCTCCCCCAGGAAGCATGAGAAAACCCCCATTACCTTTAAAAGCATGAACAATATAACAGTAAACTCGGGAATCTGATCCTTTCCTTTTTCACAGATTTCAATTAACAGACAGTGTTTCTAGGATCAGAGGGTTTTTATCTTTGATTCAAAAATGCCTCAGAATAAAACTGAGGGTGAAAATGTCCTTTTACAGCATTACCAAGAATGCTCCCAGGGACATGCATGGGCAGCCTTGCAGGCGGGCCAGTGGTCTGGCATTGTAACATCCCTGGGGATGTTTAAGGTCCTGCTGATATGAGAAGAATGGATTGCCAGTCTCCTTTGCCAGACTTGTCATCACATCTCTGTTTAGTTACTATACAGTGCGTGTAAGAAATGTGCACACACATACATACATGCATGTACACACATGTTTTTTTATTTCCTGACAGCTATGGCCAAAGAAAACTTCCAGCACCTCTGCACAAGCTCTTCATGTTGCACAGAGCTGCTAGTGGGTTGCTTCAGAGGATTTGAGAGATTTCTGCCCTCGTGGTAAATGGCAGAATCAGGTGGACAGGTTTGGAAGCCTTTGCTTCTCCTGGAGAGACCAGTCCTTGACTACTGCTCCCTAGAAAATACCTCCTTTGTACATTTCCCACAGGAAGAAAAGAGGCCCTGGGCCTGGGGTATTTCCACAGAGCTGTGGGTAGGCTTCATGTCTCCCTCTGACCACATGTTGAAAATGGCCCTTGCACATTATCAGTTCCTGGGAGACTTGTTTGTCTCTTTCAGAGGCCCCATGGTGAGGAGATAAGTTGGTGAGAGCCAGAAGGGGGGAAAATTCTCGAAGAACAGATGTCTGAGAGCTGTAAAAGTAGCTAAAGTGCCAGCTGCTCTTTTTAACAGTGGCAGTGGTACCTGCCAACACTGGGAAAACCACAGTCTCTGCAGATATGCCCTTTCCATTCTGGTGTGGGTAGGCATGGAGCAACTAGCACCAGCAGACAGACTAGGGAACCTATGGCTTTGGAAGAGACAGCAACCTGAAAGCAATATAGGCTAGGGAAAAATGGTATGCAAATGGAATGGGTGGGCAGTGAGGAGTTACTCACTGTATCCTTGTCATATTACCCACCTTCCCAAATATATCTTGTCCCCTGCTCCTAGCACACAAATAAATGCTTAGCTCTTTCCAGTGCCTTTCTGACCTCTCTCTCCTTTGTGATCTCAATCCAACCCACTTACATCTTCAGGCTGTTTCTTTTCTGCAGCAGTTTTACCAGAATGAGGCACATGGGGAAAACCAGAGAGGAGTAAAGAGTAAGATCTACAAATACATGTCAAAGCACCCATGACAATCTCTTCCCACATGGAAATTAAACCTTCCAGGGAAAAACAAGGCTTGAAGTCTCTGAGATCAGCAGCCTCCAGTACTACCCCATCTAAAATCACTACATAAACATGTAAACCATGAGAATATACATACACATGTTTATACTTATTTGCATACTGACTTGTCTAAACTCCTTTCCCTGCTTAGTTTTTCACTTGTTACAGCTGCTGCCTGACAGCCACTGTAAAGCAGCCCACCATGAGACTAACATGAAAAGAGAATTAAACAATGGAGAAAGGTTACTCTCGGACGAATTCCTGCCGCAGCACCGGGATGGCTATTCATATGTGACAGCTCCTTGTGCAGGGGTGAACATAAGGTTTGGTGCTGAGGGAAGATGCTAGCCTGTTTTGAGCACTTGACTTGAGAAGTAACATTTCTGAAAGGATTGCCCGGCCCATGGACACAGGCAGGCTGAGAGAATAATGTTTGACAGAGCTTAAAGAATCCTTTTTTTTTTCTAAGATACTGCCGGTTAGCATGGTTTGGACTGGGATATTATTTCTTTTTTCCCCTGCCACTTTGTTATCTAGGTTCTTGTGGGCCCACACCTTCCTGAAGCTTGCATGTCCAACAATCATTAATGAGTTTTATTCTCAATAGAGTATGTTTTAAGAAATGCAGAACAGAGATAGTGGGGTAGATTAAATGGCTCACCTATAGAGACCATGGAAGGTTCAGCATTTGTGAGCAGGTTTCTCAGTGCTCACAAACATTCTTTCATTAGCTTTGTTCTTGTCTGGCTGTTCAAATGTAATTAAGAGGAGAAAATAATTTTACAGTCACCTCAGATCCAAGTGTGTCAAAACCTGGGATCACTGTGTAAAGTACAATGGTGAAAACCAGCTCACTTTCAAGAGCAAGTTGAGTCCTAGGACAGAGAAAGGAACAGAGCAATACCCTTGTTTAACAAACCTTTCTTTCCCATTTTTCTCACTCTGGGTGACTCCATCATTCCCTAGAATCATCAAAATGGGGTCTGAAGGTCTGAACCCTGCAGTGTTGAGGAGAGCAGAAAAGTATATCTACAGTGTCTTAAGATAATTTCTGAATGAAATTTATGCTTAACCCTGGGGCAGGTGCTTTGGTTACCTCACTGTTGACAAGGGGTCTTCTTCCTATTTCTTCCCAGTCCTTGCTCCACTGTTTCAGGTCAATAGCTCTGTGGTGAGACCTTGGATGTCAAGACTGCCACAGCAGTACCAGGGGGTAGAGGAAAGGTTCTGCAAGATCTTTATGTGTGCATTTTCACAGACTGTTATTCCCAGCCATGCTGCTGCTATGTGAGGAGCTCCTGTCTGGAAAACCTTTCAGCACACTCTCAGGAAAAAGAGATATATTATTCTGGTCCTACTTTCTACAGTACACAATATCTATGCCATGTGGACAACAAATCTAGCAGGTTCACCAAAGAAGCAACCTGGAATATACCCTGGTGTGCTCAGGATATTTGTGAGAACTTTCCCTCATCAGAACTACAGTCCAGATGGTGACAGCGATGTATCTGTGATATAACCAAAATCTCAAGACAAAATAAGGGATATATTTCACAGAAAATGTAGTTTAAAGGTGGGACACCTTGACACAAGAAGTTTAGATGCCAAAAGACTCTGTGGCTGGAAATGATCAGATATCACTTCTGAAGAAAAGTCTGTCTTAGGGCTGTCATGCACACAATATTGCCTGTAGTACTGGAAGTATCTGGGCATCATATGACTGGAGGCTGGGAAATCATCTTGTAGAATCTTGGCCTCATTTGCTTTGTTCTGCAGGTGCTTGATCTTAGTCACTGTCCAAGAAGGATTACCAACTGGTAAAACTGTAGCCTGGTCTAGACATTCTCATATATTCTAGACAATACTCCTATTTACGTATTACTCACCTTTCAAATTAGAGCAATTCTAGTACACTTAAGCAAGGTTTATTTAATGTCTTGGTTCTTAGGTTTACCCTAAGGAGTTGGTTTAAATCAATTGTAAATGTGTAAATTTTCTGTGCTCCTTGGGCTTAGAAGAGTGTGGTAGGTGAGCCCTTTGATATTTTTTTCTTTTCTTTGTTGAAAACCTGAAATTTCCCAGAGGGTAGATACACAAATAATATCTTTGATTTTCTGTTCTAACAAGTTAAATACTTTTTGCTCAAACAGAAATTCATAATTCTGTGCAGTGACAGTGAGGATTTCAGTTTAAAAAATGAAGGCTTCTGGATAAACTGCGAAGTAAAATTTTTGAATCTAAGCGTATACATCAACTGTATGTAAGTACAAAGTATGTTAAATGATACCGTCTATTGCTAAACTGTTTATACTGAAGGCCAAGGTACACAGTCCTTGAATGTTGATTTGTTAACATGTTGGGCGAGTTAGATTTTAAACTGGGATTTTGAATGGATCTTTCCTGGCTTTCTCTCTCTTGGTCCTACAGTGCAATTCCGTGTACCTAGACTCCCTGTGAGAGCCACTCTGTCCTGCAGTATAGACACAGCCCAAGTATCTTTCTGGGTAAATGAGTATTAAAAGGATCTCAGATTTCGAGACAGTGATCAGACAGATAGAGGCTAATTAGAAGTTTAGGAATGTCTTCACACTTGGTGGGTTTTGGTTTAATGGTTTCTCAGCTCATGAAAAAACTTCTCTCATTTGTTCCATGCTGAGGGATTATTGCTCCTGAGGCAATGATACTGCATTTCTGGAAGACCGATCACTATGTTCCAAAGGCTGAACATTTAGACTTCTCCTCAGTGCCAAGTAACAGATGCTATCATGGGAGAGATGTCCTTTTCCCCTCTAATCCCAGCAGAAAGAGCCTGCTGGGCCCTGTGAAGGTGTAGGGATAATATCCTGTATAGCAGCCTAGTAGCAGGCCCTGTGATAACCTGGGATTCATAACCCAGCATCTTTCTTTTTTTTTTTCTAACTTTCCATAAATTTCACAGATTATTCTGTGTTTCTGGTTCCTTCTTCCCCTGTGCTAGAGCAGGAAGGTCCTCTGATGATGGATATGATGTTGTGTCAGAAGAATGTAAATTCTAGGAGCACAGATTTCCTTCACTCTGCAAGTTGCATGGGGTTGCCCGAACAGAAAAATAACAGGACTTTCCCCTCTGTTTCTCTCCTGATTATGCAAGGACCAAAGCCAGCCATGCTTAGGATTAACAGTCCTCATTAAAGGACCGTGAATAGAGGTAGGCTGTAAACTTCAGGAAAGAGCATCCATGCAAGCACAGGCAGGACTGTAATTGTAATTGTACCAAACCAGAGAAGGCATGTTTGACTGCTGTGTATACTGCTGCAAAATGTGTACTTCACTGTGTCACCTGCTTCTGCAAGGCTTTCCAGAGAAACTGCAATCACAAAAAGCTGAGCCAGCTGCCCTCTGGCATAGAAAAGCAAGTGTATGTTAGTGCCTGTTTAGCAGTTCGAGTATACTCAACTGCTCTGCTGGCTCTGTCCTCATTTCACTCCTGGGCTCAAGCCCTCACTGATCTTGTTGCATTCATGTGGTGTAGTTTCTGGACTTCTCTCTGAAAATAAGCTGTTGAGAGAACAGTTTGTTCTAAATTGTGTATGCTGTGTTGTACTGTACTGCACATACCTGAGAGCCTTCAGCTTTGTCTCAGCAGGACTTGCATGATCAAATGCCTCTTGCTCCCCCTCAGTTGTTCTTACCTAGCAGCATGGTATTGTCATGGTGACCTGCAAAAAGGGGCTTCTTGCCACAGAAAAGGAATGACTGTCCCAGAGCAAATACAGTTGAAATAGCAAAACAATTGCTTGAAAAGCCCCGAGGATAAGGTCTCAGTATATGTTGCGAATTAAACTATTCCACACAAAAAGTACTGAGTCTACACCAGCTAGGGATTGGTTTGGAGTTCATGTCCTATCATTGTTTGTAAAGGCAGTACAAACAGAACCAGTTTAAGGCAGAAGAAGGGAAGTAGTAAAAGCAGCTTTTCCCCATGACTATCAGTTTTATGGTACACCTCTGCTCTGCTAATCCACTTTTGCCCCCTGAGAAGAGCATACTACTCTGGCATTTATTTACCTGTCGTTAATTCCCTCAGAGCAATGGCGCAGAGTAGAAGGGTGCTGGGTTCAGCACTAAGAGAGAACTAAGCACCCTCTGGTACATGCACAAGATCCTCAGGGGACCCATACAGCAGAAACAAATGAGACAGAAGCTGGGAATCAGAAGGTAGAAAATGTGAGATGTTGGCATGGTATAAATGCCACTTAGAATAACCCTTACCCACTCCTTGATCATTCACTTTATTCAACTGAAGGGTTCATGGAATCAGATTAGTTCCTGTGATTACTTTTGTTGTTACATTTGAATTTATCAGATACCTAGACCCCTTGGCAGCACCAGCATGAGTCAGTCCCCACAGCTGCCTAACAACAAGGAACGTGGATAATTTTTCTTTGATCTGTCATATCCTTCTTGTCTGGCTAACTTGTTTTGATGCCATTCCCTAATGGACTATAGCTGGTAAATCAGAAATCCCTGCCTATAGCAAACCTTTTCTCACCTAAAAGACCTGAAAAGAGCAAAATACTGTGGTTTTATTATTATTCTCCTTTCTGGTTCCAGCACACCTGAGCTATCCAGCCAAGTAGGGGACTTGGAACTTCTCATAACTGAAGTTATGAGCAGGTATGTGCTTTGTTTCTTGGAGAATTTTGGAAGTAGTTCACACCAGAGGGCCAAGTTAGTGGACTGTAGAATTCTGCAAGATGCAGACAGGGTATGCTGTGCCAACAGACTTAGCTATCCACTTTTCTCCATCTTCTTTCTTATAATTTCCAGCTGTTGAGGATGCTGAGTCAGACCAAAATTCTTCTATATCCATGGCTGTCCCTTTTCCTAGCAGTAAACTAGTCAATGATGCACTGATGAGTTTGCATCTGCACTCTGTCATGGCTTGTTCCTCACAAAGACATCTGGGGAGTGTAGGAAGGCTGGCACCGCACCAATGCAGTATGAACAGAAGTGGTGATTTATTGCTTTTCCATATAAGGGTAATCAGAGAAGCTGGCAGATTGACACTGGTCTTTGGGAAAGGCACAGAACTGGAGCAGGTAGTGGGAGGAAGCCTGCCCTATTATCCAGTCACTCTCCTGAGATCCTGTGACAGAACAGCACTCATCCACTGTGAGCAGCTCAGCCCAAAACAGAGACCTCATGATATCCACAAGACTGCTCTCCACACTCCTCTGAATGCAGAAGTTGTTCCTCCCACAGAGAAGTCCTCTTCTCTTTATTTGCCACCCATGGACCTTGAAACCTACTCAGGCCTGAAAACTGGCCTCAGCCTTTGCAGCTAACATGGCAGCTTCATAGATGGATGGTGTGGGTTAGAAGCGGTTGCAGAACAGTCGTTGTACTCTGCACTCTTCCCACTCCTCACCCCGCTCCCCCAGGCAATCTCTTACATTAAACCCTCAGGACAAAGTTTTCTGTTTTCTGAGACCAATGCACAAACAGGAGAATTCGAGTTTCTCCTCTCAGCCTGAAGAAGTGATATAGAACACACAGTCTCAGGACTGGAAAAGACCCAAATCCAGCTCTCTGGGGCATCCTTAGTGCGGTGTCCTGCATGTGTTTTAGAGACGGAAGTGCCAGGCCATGCTAAGAAAGGAGCTCTGGCAAAACTGGAAATCATTGTACCTGAAGACAACCACTGCTGGTTTCTGCCAAGTTTCATTCTGGCAAAAGAGGCCGTAGTCTTCCCTCATCTTGGTCAGCCCACTGCATTTAGAGAAATGCATGAAGAGATTTAAAGTAAGAGTTCCCTCTAGAGGAGTGAAGCAATAATGTACACATCATTCCATGTTCTGCTGAGTCCAGGCTCCATTTTCTTTACAGATACAGGCTGAGAGTGGGATAAATCCGCTTATGAATTCCACTGCCCATGCATATGCAATAAAACCAGTGTCAGCTACACAGAAAAAAGCTAGCAGGGCCTTCTGAGGACTATCGATGGCAACAGAGGACAAAACCCTAAAGCTTCAAGTTTAACCCAGCCACAGTTTACATAATTCTGCCACTAGAAAGGAAGAAAACAACATTATTGCAAAAACTGTGAGAATCCCAGAGAATGATCCTGACCTCATTGTGCTTAGATATTTTGCGTCCCTCCACTGCAAGGCTCAGCAGCTAAACGTGAGAGATAAAATGAAATCAAGGCACAGAAAATGGATTAGGCTGTGGTCAAAGTCAAACAGAAGGGCAATCACAGGTACAGAATTTATTTGTATGGAGTCATTGTGTCGTCAAGTGTAACAAGTCATGTTACTCACTATTTTTTCATTAATATTGATTTAGAGGAACTTAGTTTTGGAAAATACTTTGTTTCATATTCTCTGAATATTGCTGGATGCTTTCTTTCTTAAGAAGTATTCAGCATTATGGAAATGCTGCACACCTTATATATGAGATATAACTTTATTTGCTACTTTTACTTGAGGCTCTAATCACAGTAGGAGCACCGTGAAGATCTGCTGTGAAGAATTAAGGTTTCTTGTCTTATCAATATCTGTCCAGAAATCTCAGTGGAAAAAGCCATGGGATTAAGTTGTCTGATTTCCAAACCAAACACATGTGAAGGCAGAAGTGACCAGCTAACTTGAACAGGAAAAGAAGACGGCAAATGCCTAGCTGGGAAGAGAAAAAATATTCTTGGAAGGATTTTGTATTACAGCAGACTGATTTAGATAGAACGTTTTAGGCTGGACTCTTCAAAAGAGACCAGAGGACATAGGGATACAGCTTCCACTTGGAGTCACCTGAAACTTCCAGCTGCAGGTAAAGCATGTTATGCCTTGGCGTTCTCCACAGATGAGTTTAAGCATAATGCCACTTTCCATTAATCTAAATTTTTCATCCCAAGGGAATGGGATTCCTTCAGAAATATATGTGAAGAATTGTTGATGTCATTTTATACATGAGGGTGGAGACACAATACCAAATTACGGTGTATCTGCCAGACATGCATATACATAGAGATATATTTAAATTACCTTCCCATATTTTTATGTCTGCAATTATTTGTAGGCGCAAGTGGTCTGAGGTAGTTAAAAATAGATAGTGAACAGAAGATGTGGGGGTTTGCATTGTCTAAATAACCTTTCCAAATACTTGTGAAAGAACACACGTGTTTTTTCAAGGCAACAGAAACAATAATAAATATGAGAGCCACAATAGTCTGTCTGCATGCTAGTTGCTTTGTTAAACACAAAGGCCCAAAAGGTCAGTGTAGATTTAGTGTCTCTCATTTGTTTTGGCTTTGAAAGCTAAGTTGTGATGAATAATCTGCAAGTTAAGATGTTAGAGCAGTGACAAATCCTGCCCCAGCTAGACCAGTTTTGTGACACAGTTTCATGAAACAATTCATTGCAAGAAAGTGGAACATAAAGCAAGTGAAAAGGAGAGGATTCAGAAGCAACCTAGGAACCAGCCCAATATTTCAGGAGATTTAGCATCAGTTTCATAGACTGTCTCTGTGACCCTGAATAAACCACGATTAGTTTTTGCCTTCATACCTAGAGCTAAAAGATAAGGTTTTAAATACTAATCCCACCTGATTGCTTTGTGTGCTTCTCAGACTCAAAGCTGAGGCCAAGTAAATCCAAACTGTAAAAAAAAAAAAAAAAAAAAAAAAAAAAAAAAAAAAAAAAAAAAAAAAAAAAAAAAAATAAAAAAAATCCAGAAATTATAGATTTTATGAAAAGCACATTGTAAATTTTAACATTAAGCAGTGTCCTACAGTTCTATGCAGCAACACAGTTTTATCCATATTACCCAAGAAACAAGATTGTGATTATCTTTGTATCTGCTGCTCCATACAGCAGTGTTACTCCTGTACAAGACGTTTCAAATGTAGTGTCATGGATAGGATGGATGAAGCGCACACTGTCGTTACTCCTCCATAACTGGAAAATCAGTTTGGGTGTTTACTGCCTCTGTGAAACAGTAGCTAATACTGCAAAGAACACTACAGAGCAGGTAAAAGCAGTTTTCTGTACTTCCCTGCAGACAGGAAGGAGTGAAGCTCTCAGCAGGCAAGAGGAGCAAGGTGCTGACTGTGGTAGATCTGGCCATGAGAGCTTGGTCCCAGGTGTCCCTGCAGGTCCTCCATAGCCAGATGTCCCCCAGAGCAGTTGCCCTCCTCCCTCTTGGGAGGAGCTGGGATGGGAGGACCTCTTCCAGGCTGTTGGCCTGGTCCTTTCCTGGCCCATGGACCTCTCTGAGATACTGTTCAATGATGAGTGTAGAGAGTCATGGAGTAAATATTCTAGAATCAGTTTAGATGCACTCTTTTTTTTTTATTTTTGCAAATCGCTGTGGGTTTTTTCCATAACGCCTGCCTAATTGTGCTTTATCTAAGTGGTGGTACCTCCCTAACAACTACCTAGCAACATGATGAAGGTCAGACTATGGGCCTCTGATAATGGTCTAACCACTCGTGCAATGCCAGCTCTGTAGGCCAGAACACTAAACAACCCCTTGCTTTACAGCTCCAAAATCCCACTTGTCTAATGATACACATTGGGAAGTTACTTGAATCACAAATAACATTCTCTGCAACAATCCGCAGGTCTTTGCATGCTGGACAATAACAATAAAGTGCTCCTATTTCACCACAGCTTTTGAAGATTTCAGGTACACTTTTGAACTCACCTTTTCATCTTCTGACTGCTTAAATTAAGTAGCACTTAACAGGTTTTCCCTTTGTTTCAAACTTTTAACCTTCTCAATACTTTTTTTCGGCATTCTTTTTGTTATTTACACATTAACATTACTGAAACTAACTTATATCACCAATTGCCTCTTTTCAAGTTGTTCTACAAAGGCTGACTCTGTAAAATAAAATATAAATACCTGTCAAAACTGTTTTTACAGTTAGGCTTAAATTGTGACTGTTCAGGTAGTTTTTTTAACTGTTACTCAAGGTTACATCCATTTATTTATTAAGTTGGAACTGCTGGTTTACATTATGTTTTTCTTTACGAACAGGGTTTCTGTTACCTAGGAAATTTTAGGACATTTTAATTTAATATAAAATTGTTGGTGATTGAAGGTGTTGCTTCAGTGTCTTTGAGACTTGGAGTTAAGAGAGGACTTTTTACACCAGCTGAAGCCCATGTTTTAGTTGTCCATACTTTCACTGTTTTGTTTCTTAAATGAGAGCTACCATTAGACTAAATTATTTCATGTGTCCTATGCCTGTACGTTTTTTTATTTAGATTTACCATTGTACTTCTAGTAGTGGCATAGGTTTCTGGGTAAATTTCCAGCTAGCCTGTAGTCATTCTTACTATGTTTAGGGCATAGCGATGCACCCCAGTGTTACTACACAGAAGTCCAATGTGTTCTGCTTGCCTTGCTTCTCCAAATTCTGTTCAACTTCCTCTTTCATGAATGCACAGATTTCACTTGTGAAATGGCATCTGCACTGTATCTAAGCCGTGTACCATCCCTAACAACTACCTAGCAACATGCTGAAGGTCAGACCATGGGGCTGTAATATTGGTCTAACCACTCCACCGGCTCTGTAGCTCCGTAAGCCAAGACACTGGGCAAAGACAATGTAAAATCAGAATCAGCTTTGTAAATGATACTTGGTAAAAGCCCCAAAATCTCCTTCTTACACATTTTTTCCAATGCTGAACTCATCATCCACTGTTACTGTACACTTGAAGGAATTTACTCTGGTAATGAAAACATACTCTGTATTTACAACATCAAGATATTGCTAACAAACTTTCTATTACAGCAGCACTGTCTTGCCAGTGTTAAGAAAAGTCTGTTTAGCTATGTGAAATAAGGAATACCTATGAGGCCAGAAAATAACTGTTGCTTGTTTAGCAAGGCAAATCTGGAAAAATGCAAAATATTTATAATTTATTTCTATTGCAAGGAAGAATTCAGTTTCTTTCATGCAACTGCTTAGTTGCATGAAAATAATTTCCCCAAATTATTCATAAATTTGTATCTTTGATCTTTTAAATGCAGACTTTGCATGGTCATCAGTATTTTCTGTAATTGAACCTCTGTCTCTTTTTTGTTCAGCTTTTGTATTATTGCTAATAAAACCCCAAGTGTTCTCTGTCTGCAGCAGGAACTCTGATTGCACTTGTAGAACTCTACTTTATTAATGACACCCCTGGCTATAACCTTCTCTATCAAAATTAACAAAGACAAAGCAGGAAGTCTGCCTTTGACTGCAGATTTGCTCATACGTTAAAAAAGCCAGTTTGACTTTCTGTGCTAATTCAAGCACTTCCATTCATTACTGGTAATTAGTACAGCTTTTATACTTTTTGATATCAAAGCACGCCTTTGTGAGGAATTCAGAACTCTTAAAAATCAAAACTCAATCATGATTCTGGAGAAGAGCCGGATATTGGAAAATAGCCACAACAGTTTGAAGAAGCTTTTCAGAAGAAAACAGGGTCTGAGGACTTTAACCTCATAACACGAGACGGGTTCACTAGAACATTTTCTGTGGGCAGTCTTTACCACAGATGTAAGACTGTGTCTGACTCAGCAGGGCAGGCTGGGCACACCATGCCGCGTAGGAAACCAGTAACAAAAAAAGGGCAAACAACTGCAAGTCAACCCACAAACCGAAACAATTCTGAGCCCATATTAACTGGCTCCAACTTTGTCGAGAACTGTGAACACATTGATTCCTTTCCACAGACTGTCAAGAGACTATGTTAGATTGTTGAGTTTTTTGTCCAGACGAGAAAAATTTAATTTGTGCATTTCAGTTCTTCTCAAGGGACTTCAAATCACCCAAGTGTGTCACATGCATCTGATTCTTCCTTGTGCTTTTGTCTCCAGAGTAGAAAGCACAGTTAAAATGACACTAAAAAATCCAGTGGGGTCTGGGCTGAAAGCCTGGGTGCAGTCTGCTTTGCCTGACTTCTAACAGCAGGGAGGCTTGGCCATCATCAGGTCTTCTCTCCACAGACACCCTCATCCATGTTACAAAACACTTGCAACTCAGATTTGGCCTCCTTATCCTGGTCATATGAACTTTCCACAGGTCTTGGAGATCTGTAATACTTTCCTACAGCACTCTCTGACTTGCTGGCCATGCTCCAGCTACTTTTGAAGTTGTGGTCTGACTTAGGGGATGGTTTCTCCCTTGGTGGCTATTATTGTGTTTCTCAGAGCTAGTCCACCCAGAGCAAAATGATCCTTTTGCCTCACCATGAATCCCGGGGCTGTGTCCACACTGATCACAAACAGAATTTCAAAATCAACATAAGCCCTCAGCCTGCAGAATATCCCCACTACCTTGTTTGTGATGAACAGGAATGGATCTCGGGACACTTCCCTATCTGCTGCCATGTCTTTCCTTGCAAACAGCAGGATGCTTCTCTGCTGTTGGGCAAGGGAGGAGAAAGCAGGGTGTGCTGCCCCTGGCTAGCTGTGCCTGCTGACCCCTCCTTAGCCGCAAGCAGACGTGCTCTGGCAGCACCTGGGCATAGTGGTTCAGTGCACTAGCCAAGCTCAGAGGAAAGGACAAGGGAAGGGGCAAGTTCAGTTAGAAATATTCACCCAGAGTCTCACAGGGATATAAATGCTGGATTATGGAAGAGTGGGACAGGAAACAGATCCACTGCACATTTAGGGTTATTAGCTGCCTGCCTTTAGCACGTCATCAATATATAGATATGTATGTGTGTGTGTGTGTGTGTGTGTGTGCGTGTGCGTATGCGTGTGCATATGTGTGTGCTTTTTTGAGACCCCTTATCCACATTTCCACACCCAGTTTGATATCAAGGTTCTCAGGACTGAAGAGAATCAGACCTACCACCAACCACATTTGAAATTCAGACCTGCTATTACAAAGTTGCTGGATGTTGTGGTTAAGAACCTTGCCGATGTTGTTGCTGTGCGGTTGTCTATGGGCAGTCCAAAATAAAAGCATCCTGCTCCAGAAGACATGCAGTTTGAATGTTAAGCATAAGGGACAGAGAGACAAGTCAGAAGATGACAAAAAGCGGGGAGACAACATTCATTATTGTGGTAAATATTGCTGTGTTATCCCTTCAGCTCAACTTCGGAGGCACCTCAGCAAAAGGGAGTTCGAGAAGAGTGTGGTAGTTATGTAAATGTTAATGACTGCAGGTGGGACGAATATCCTCATCTGACTAGTCTCAGTCTTAATAATCCTTAGAAATCCTGTTACAATGAAATTTTTAAGGGTCCTGAGAAGCTGCTACAGCTCCTGAGGTACTTCATGACGTAAACATTAGGGCATGAGCAGGCTTTGAGAAGTGCCCAAAAGCAAAGCCAGGCAGCTTATATTTAGCTTTACAAAGAGATGGGAGCCCACAGAGGAAGGCGAAGAGAAGGGCAGAGTATTTTCAGTGACAGTAACGTGTATGTTCTTTCAACAATGCTAGCAAAGAGCTCTATTTTCCACAAACCCCTGTGCTGTCCATGATCGGGTTTCCCATAGCTTTTCTGACAAGGGCATCACAGCAGAACATCCTCAGCCTTTTACAGAATCACCTGCAAAGCAGCATAATGTGAAGGCAGCCATGATAAAAGGCACCTCTTTTACTCATGTTACCTGTCAACCTAGTTGAAATGCTTCCAGGTGAGAAAAACAGGCAAAAGCTTATAGAAGGAAAATCCTCTGACGTTGAACAGGCACTATCCCTCTGTCCATGGCTACATTAAACTCAAGATATGAGTCTGTATTTCAGCTTCCTCATGTCTCACCCTAGATCCTGAAGACTAATTTTTCCCCAGGTAGACTCTTTCCTTAGGGTGCAGAGGCAGGCTGGGTTTTGCCATTTCTTTGGTTCTTACATTATAGACTGTACTTTCAGGGACCAAACCTTCCAACTTTGTTGGAAATGATGTTTATACTTTGGCTGCAAAATACACTGTCAGTAAGGGAAATGCATTCAGTAAGGAATTTGAAGAATTCCTTTTAGTCTGGGAAATAGATTTATTTTTCCAGTTTGCAGCTATGTAATCTGAAATGGCAAGACTTTCAGAAATGGGACAAATTATTCTTCTTTTAACTATATAGATAGTAATGCTATCTCAGGAATTCGGGTTTGACAATCTTGACTTCAAAAGGAGCCTACAGAAACTGGGTACTCCAACTCTCACCTTCTTATCATACCACAAATTCTCCCAGAGAGAAAGAAATATATGTCTGCAGGCCTAATTTAGACAGCGTCTGACCACTGCAGACACTGTTCAGATAAAAGGAAACACAATCCAAAATTTAATTCCTTAATACCTTTTTGTCTCTTTTCTAGGATACACCCCAATCATCACCACAGGGAGATGTGCTGTGGATTTAAGTCACTGTTCTGTAAAGCGCTTAAGAGTAGTCGTGCGGTGGAGCAGACTGAGATACCATGGTGCTGCCTGTCCTGCCACTGTCTCCTCTTAGATTGCTTTAACAAGCCTGGCAGGCCAATGAAATTTCCTCTTTCTCCCAGAAAAAAACCTCATTAACTGCATTGGTTGTTGGCTAGGCCAGAGCCCTTCTTGGAGATGAGGTCTCTAGCACAGTGCAGTGCAGCTCTATCTTGCTTTGATTCTAATGAAATTCATTCTAATGCTAGCCAGAGCTCTTTTCCTTTTTCTCTTAAGCAGCAACTCTCTGGAATTTGAAAAAACACATTTTCCTTGTGGTTAATTACATTTCATCAGATTGGGAGTCCTTTTTTTTTCAGTGAGGAAAACCATTAAAATAAAAAAGCAAGAAAGTTACACAAAACCATCTTTGATTCCCTGTTATTTGGGGATACAATTAGAAGCTAAAGGAAGTAGTTCTTTGGTACTGTGGTACTGGCTGTTACTAAATCCCGTCATCTACTTTACATTACATTCTCAGTTCTTTATGTACAGACTCGTCTGTATTTCAGCTACTGCACTACTGAAAGAAGATCACTCAGTTTGAAAGTAGGTACTGTTTGGCCTTGTTCAGGACATAGGAAAACTTCATCTGGACTAACGAGTGTAGATTGTCAAGTAATAGTCCCTTTGGTAAAAAATGGGTATTATTTCCTGTCAGAAAAAAAAAGAATTACTCTATCAGATGAGGGTGGAAGATAGTTTTCTATATTATCTTAATTTATTATCGCTAGTCTGATGAGACTAGAGACTGTTAATATGTTTCTCATCATCTTGATTTGAAAACTCACACTGCAAGTTTCCTGCAGGTGGTTCAAGGAATTATTTACCTCCTCTGTACCTGGCAGTTCCAGGAAAACCGTGATGATTCAATTCACTGGCTTTAGATTCTAAGGAAGCTGATAGACATAGTCCTCTTACAAAAAGATCTATTTCCAGAGCACTCAAAAACTGACAGGGCAGGAAATGGTTAAAGAAAAAAAAACCACCAGCAACCAGAACTGAAGTGATTTTGGCCAGGCCAAACACAAGATGGTGAGAGGGACAGAGATAAAAAAGTTTGCACCCACTGGACAAATAAGAGTTTTATCCAAGCATCATAGCAAACATTTGGTAAGTGGTACCTTAGTCCTGATCACCTAAGGTTATTCTAAATTAACTGTCCATTGTCCTGGTCAGATTACATTGTTAACTCCCATTAAATTTTTTGCAGGCAAATTCAGATGTATCCTGGCCGTATCTGCGCAAGACTGGACTCTTCTAAGGATGAACAATTGTATTTGGATAGTTTGTCCAGACCCAGTTTAATGAGGGGCTTCACCAAAGAAAAATTATGCTAATTTGAGACGAATACCCAGAGAGTTTAGAAAAGTTTGTTTTAAAGTGAGAATGGTATCAGCTCGAAGTCCAGTATTGTATGAGAGGCCAACATTTGATTGGTTTCAGTAGCCAAATTTTTAGTTAATATCAGGAGTTTAAGCCATTTTCTGCAAAGTGAGTGATATTTACCCTAGAGGTCCTGCCTTTTGCTCTGGGCATCTGCCAAAAGTAGACATTTTCCGGTTTTTCTTATCTATGCTGAAGTCTTTGCTGCACCAAATCAGAGAGCAGATTTCTAGGCAAGAGGAAATGTATGTTCATGGAATATGAATGCTGGTGTAAACAGGCCTTGTGTGTTCACTCAACAGTTCCTGTATCACTTGTGCACGTTCTAATGAAATGAAAAATTGCTGTTAGAAACATTATATCCTCTTATGTCACGTCATCCCTGTTCCAGTGGCTAACAGTTTCCATTTTAGAACTTGTAACATATATAACATGAGCTTTTTCAATTTACAGAGTTAGGAGCAGGTCAGGTGCAGCAGATGTAGAAGACTTCACACAGCAGAAACACTGGAGATGCTAACAAAATTTAATTGAAATGCTTCTTCACTTCTCCTTTTTTCATCTTAAGAATTTGAGTTATTTGAAGTATTGGTCTTGTACAAAGAAAATTTTGTATGATTCGATAACAGATTTTCTGTTCTTACAGGTAATAGGGCCTATTCTCAGTATGTAAAAATCCAGCTGGAAAATGAAGGTTATCATCCTTTTAAAGATCAAAAACTTGTAGTGCACAGAGATTCACGTTGACTTCATAGTGTGCTTAGCCATAGTTAGAGCATGCCAGTTTCTCACAGTGAAATTGCACTCCAGATAGAGGTCCTATATAGATGTGGCTATTTGTAGTTTCGTCTTCAAATAGACAGGGGATAACGTGTTCACGTGCACTGAAGCCAGAATTTTTTAGCTGGGAACATCTTAGAGGCATCATCTAATACCAAGATTTAAAGTGACAAGTAGTAAGAATAATGATGACATTATTCTCTGCTTGTAAGGCCAATTATTGCCTCTAATTCATGATGTTCTAGTTACAGATGAGGCAGCTTTTCCATTACAAGCTTCTTCTCTGTGCCTGTGTCACTTGAAGCTGACATTTCTCACAGTAGCTGTCAGTCCAGTCATAAGAGGATTTTATGATTAATGAGATTCACTTTTTGCTGTTTCCAAGGTGCTTCAAATCCCACATAGTATACTAGAGGGAAAAGTGGGACACTTAAGGCTGATGTGTTCAGCCTAGAACAGTGCCAGCTTTTCTACTGAAGCTCGGCTGTACATAGGTGACTTTTTGTCACAATGACCAGAGGTTTTGGTAAAGTAGAAAAACATTAATGTCTTCTCTGATGTGCAGCCACGCCCACGCAATTCTCTGGAAGCAAGCCTTTTGAAATGCTAATGGAAACTGTGTGATCTTTGCCTTGCATTGAAGGGAAGATTGTAGAAATGCATGTTTTTCTTTTTTTTTTTTTTTTGCTTCCTTCAGTTACTTGTAATATTATTTTTGGACAATATTACATTTGATTTTGTCAGTTTTCCTTTTGATTTTTGTCAATTTTCTACCTGTTGTATTTGTGCCATGGTAGCTTTTAGAGTCTCCAACTGTTAAAAGGGCCCTGTGGTTCTTTGTATGTACATAACACCAGGATTTTGATGGTGTGGAACAAAGCAGGATTGTCTAAGCAGAGAGATGAATGACAGGAATACGACTGAGGTCTACTCTAAGAGGAATGGAGAAAGTAAATAAGGAAATTAGTGTTTCTCATACTAAAAGAATTAGGGAACGCCAAATTAGACCAAGGGGTGGTGTGTTCATAATAAAGAAAAGGACATGGCTCGTCACATAATATGTAGGTGAGCTGTGGGCCTCCTTCCTCCAAAAATATTGCAGGCCTAATTTTGCCTGGATTCAGAAGAAGACAGGACAAATTCAAGGAAAACAATTCATCCTGTTCCACCTGGAGGGCGGTTAATTCATAGAGAAATGCTTGTGGTTTATGACGTTTCCAGAGCCACAAAACTGTTAGCAACTGTGATAAATATAAAATGATAAATATAAAATGAAATGAACTATTCTGGAGTAGTGTAATTGCAGCTCTGTCCTGACCTTACATGGATTCTTAAGTATCTGGTTTTGTATGTTGATGGGATTCAGGGATCTTTGGTGTGTTCCAGTTTGATTCTTCAGCCTTTGAATTCTTTTTTTTTTTTTTAAGAAAAAGAAATGACCTCTGGGGAGGAAATCTGTATAAAAGTGGTTGTTGATCTCAACATAAGTCTGGTGGCATTCAAACAAAGCCAGCTTCTTATGGCAGAACTAAAGAAAACCTAAACAAATTTTGACAACTGATGGTGATGGAAATGTAATTGTTTCCCCACATGTGTACACAAGGGCAGCTCAGCACAGCTTAAATGAATGGATCCAAAAATACTGGAAATGGGAAATGCAATATTTGGACATGTCTGTTTCATCATGGGAAAAAAAAAACTCTTGAAAATAAGAAGGAGCTTCCCCTGAGTTGGCCCAGTCTTCAGACTGGTTCAAGAAACCCCTCTGCACTCAGTAAATTACTAAGAAAATATATATGTAATGATGTCTACGGCTGTCACTGATCTGCAGATTTCTGTCATGAGCAGCTGATACGGTCAAGCCTTCATGTGAGGGTGTTACTGTCTGATGATCTCAAGCTGCCTGCTCTCAGGGTTTTGAAATACTTTAAGGTGGATGAAAACTTGGTATTTTCTGCTAGTTATGAAGAGTCCAGAGGTTGTGCATTAAACAGAATAGTTACACTATGAAGTCCAGAAAGCAATCCACACAAACCCAGTGTGCTTATATCCATGTGACAAAGCACAGACCTGTAGGTTTTATGCAAAATGTGTGCCAGCAATGAAAAGTGAAGAATGGTTCACAGATGCATTTACAGATTAACTCTGTTTTCCCTCCATTCCATACGCTAGAGCTTTTTGCCACTTTGTAAGGTTTTCTGACTGTGTCAAATACTTCTTCTGTCAAGAAACTGAAGGTAACAATATATTGGTAAGTGGATTGGGAGCTGTTTGATTCTGATGGGTCAGGGAACTGCAGAGGTCTGCTCTGGGATGCACTGATAGATAAAGCTTTCTGGAATGGCTAAACTAGACAGGTACTCCAGCAAAGAGTGAAGCTGAGGTTTAGGGGGACTTAGAGAATGTGAAGCTCAACAAGTACCTGGGATCACTTTCTCCTGCACCTAAAAGCTGGATGGGACCCAAAGGGAAAACTGTGAATGAGAATTTATTTAAAAGAAGGATTTTGCTAAATACAGGAACTGTTTTATCTGTACTCACCTTTGGAGTGAGTCCATTAATCCATCTCTATCCAAAAAGCACTTCATGAACTTTTCACTGAGAGCCCACAGAGGTCTCACTGCCAGCAAAAACTGCTCACATGCACTGTTGAGTAAGGAGACTTGGAATCATACACTCAAATTTTTGCTTAAGGATTTGGGGGAATGAGCTTGCAAAGTCATGTTAGCATGTTACAGGAAAGAGCCAGACTCTGCAATTACCCAAAGAAGAAGGGAAGATTTACAGTAAAATTTCTTTCCCTTAGGGAGGCACATCCCAGCTGCCTTATCCTGATACTTTTTGACAGGCAGCAATGCAGAATGACTGTGTACTTATATAAATCTATTTTCAGGAGGGGTGGGGGTAAATTTTCTTAATTTCACTAATTCATCCAGTAAGATTTCACTCATAACAGCTCTTCCTTGTTGCTTGTTTACATCTTTGCTGCACTTAATTGTTTATCTTTAAAACCCTCAGAAATCTGGCATCCAGATTCTTAAGCCACAAACAAGGATCACAGTCATAGAGGCAACAAAGCTGTAATTTGTATTACTCAGTTTTGTGTTCTGTTGTAATATTGCCCAACTGCCAATGACTCAATTTTGATCTTGCTTTGTTCTGTTGTTAAGCTCACTAGAGGGAAGAGAATGGAAAAGAAAAGGGAAGTGGTTTTCTGAAGAACTTAGCTTACATTTAGGAACCTCAGGGACATGGTCTGATTTTCAAGGTTATATGTATTAAGAAGATGGGTTTTTTTCTATGTGTTGCTTTCCCCCCCAAAAAAGACCAAAGAAACCAAACCCGGTGGTTTTCTGTCACTTTAAAATTTTGTTTGCCTACACTGGTGCTCAAAGGGAAAGTCCCACCCTCGTATTCCAGTTCCCACTCTTCTGCTTCTTTTGGCATAAACATTTATGCAACAAAACAGTCAGCCAGGTCTAAGAACGTATCAGCTGAAACATACAATTAAAAACATACTTAAAATCCGTCAGACTTGAGCTACTGTAAACCTGCACGTGAACCTGCATTCCTTCACCCAGCACAAGGAAAGCCTAATGAATTGCAGCAGGCTGCAGCATGAGATATGGCTGCCTCTCTTAGTGGTGACAAGGATTTCCATGGGATTGAGCTCCTACACTTCATCTCTGCAGCAGCAGAGAGCACCACTGTCTTCATCCTGCATTTACAGGGTGAGTCTTCCATCTGTGGTAGTAGTGTGCCCTGGTGTTTCCAAGCAGATAGCTGCCTTGGTGAATTAAAAGTGCTGTCTCTCTTCATCTTGCCCCAGAGAGACGTGTACTAGTCAGGAGAGCCTGTTCCTTAATGGGGGTGGGTCTAAAAATTTACTGTTGGGCTGGTATGTTGTAACCACAGCATTCAGATCTTCAGATTATTGCAGGGAGTTGGTATAACTGCTTGAAAGATTTGCTGTCTCCCCCTTGTTATTCTTGGAGCAAAGCATTTATGCACAGATTGACATAAACTAGGCCAGACTCTGTTCTTGTTCATAGTTATTCCCGTGGGACTTGACTGTTTCCTTGGCAGTACATATGCTACAAAGTGTAAGACACTTGCATCGGGGTCTTCATTTATATTTTCACAGCTGTGCTGGCACCAAAGGACCAGGCTGCATTCTTGAACCCTGTTTTCTGGCTCCAGTCAACCCTTGGCACATAGGGAGACAAAGAAGAGGAGACTAAGAGGGAGATACTGATGTCCATGTCAATGCATGCAGACTCAAAGAGCAGAAAATAGATGACTGACAATCCCAGTGAACTTAGAATTTGAAATACTTTCTGTTTTCTGAAAAATGAAATGAAGCTATTTTGTGTTCCTTGTCAAGTTTTAAATCTCTTTTCATAACCACCAGAAAATGTTTTCTTTAGCGCTATTAATAGAGTGTTGGTTTTAAAAAAATGAACAGATGGGATTTTTTCTGGGTTTGTTATTCACCAAAAGACACATTTCTGCCCTGCAAAAATAATAGGTGCAGTGTCCATCACTGTCCACAGGGAGGGGAACAAATCCTAGCTCGTAGAAGGCATTGGGATTTTTGAAGAGAAAAGGCATCTCATGCACACTTGAACAAAGTTAAAAGAATCAGATTGTATTTTACTAAACAGACAAAATATATCCTGGCCAAGACTGCAGGGCAAATTTACATTTTGTTTAGATAGAGGCAATTTTAACATCAGTCTGAACATGAAGAGAAAGAACGACATGTTTCTTAAATATTTCTGCAATAGCAATACTATTTCACTAGATCAGAGGTGTACCTAACTGATAGTAGGATCATGAGCAAGAAATCATGAGAAAATAAGATTAACTTGACCTTCAAAATGTACTAAGCAAGAGAACTGTTATGTCTGCTGTCCTGGTCATTTTGAATCTAGGTTCAAGCTGTTTCCTCCATTTGTAGAGTTCTTGAGGGCAAAAGTGTTCTCCTTCATTATGCTAATCAGTATTTCTTTCCTGCATCCCCTCTTACATTCAAGAGGTGTTTTGTTTAATCATTTCCTCTTACACTCTCCAAAAAAACCACTCCTCTCCACCTGTTTCTACACAGACCTGATGCTTGCAATTCTGCTCTTCATGGCAGGTTAGTCTGTGCTTTGGTCAAACCATTTTGGCATAGGATGGAATAAAAACTGACCAACTTGATCTGATGGAAGATGTCCCTGTCCCTGGCAGGGGGGTTGGAACGAGATGATCTTTAAGGTCCCTTCCAATTGAAATCACTCTGTGATTCCATGACCCTATCTCCTACAAAGAGTACTTGAGGGTGAAAATGTGGTCACTTAACCTGTTCCATACTTCTTCATGTGAGGGGTGATCCCTTGGCAGAGGCATACCTCCAGAGTACACCGAGACTGTGCTTCTCCATCACGTCGTTTCTTCAAGGTGGATAAACAGTGCAGATGTAGTAACTCACAACACCGTAGCTCTCCAAACAGCAGAGCCATGTGAGTGCAGGACCATGATGACACTGGCATGGCTAGGTATCTGCCTGGGATGCTTTTGTACTGTGCTCCATTCACGGGGCTTTAAGGGATTTGAGGAAAACCACAAAAGAAAGGTGGCCCTCTAATCATGTCCCTTAGTAAGGAAGTCCAGAGCCTTCACTCTTAGTTTAATGTTGATGCTTATTTTATAAGTGTTTGAATGCAGCCACAGTGCTCAGGATGCTGGTCAGCCTGAATTGAGTCTAGTACAAAAAGTCTCTTCCCATGAATGTTACTGGACCAACAGTGGCAATGGGGAAATCCAGTTTAAGCTGATCCACATAAACTAGTTATACTGACCTGTCAAACTCTTATGTCATTCTCACTATAGTACTTCAAAATTCCATGAGAAGGACTATTTAGAGAATGATAAAGACCAGGTTATAGCTTTAAAAATGACCTGCACTGTTGCTAGTTAAAAGCATTCAAAATTTCAGGAGAATTCAAAACAAAAGTGAGAAATATTCTGATGTTGACAGCTTCTGTAGCAAAATAATGTAACTTTTTTTTACATCTTGATTGGAAAAATGTCAGCTGAAAACATCACCTGCAAAATCAGCCTGTTTTGTTGAGATGAAAAGGATTCCTAACATATGCTGTGGATATGTGCTGGAAGTTTTGCTAGGACATGTTTTGCTAGAACATGTTTTGCTCAGCTTCCACATGAAAGTGTGACAGACCTTTTCTTCATGTTTTTCCCTAATACATGTGGAGAGATACTTGTTCAGATTTGTTTAGATCATGTTTGTTTTCCTGGGATTCTTCTAAAGAAGTTTTGGTTCTGAGTGGGAGACACTTTTGAGTCATGATGACGTGTGTGTGACTGATAATGCAACTGATTAAACACTGAAGAGTGCGCAAAACCTAAATAATTTCTGGCTGGTCTGTAGTGCAGAGCTTAAATTGGGGATGGTGCTCATAACACTGCAATCATCTGGAGGTCTTTGTAAGTAAACATGTGTGATTCAGACACAACCTGGTACTGCCTGAGAGTGGGGAAGTCACTTGCTGCAGGGATGAATAGTGGTGGAAATAATAACAGGCTATGCTCTTCAGAAAGCACGGATGAGAGGAAGAATAATATTGTTATTTTTCGCGCAGATATCAAGTCAGAGATTGAAGACTGCTTGTAGGAAGACATAACTACTTAGCTGCAGGTAAGTAGAGTTTAATCAAGCCATACTCTGTTACACAGAGATTTGTTTCCATCCACAGATAAGGCACACTGGGATAGTCCTTCCTGTAAGCAGTAGCAAAAATTCAGGGAGGTGATATAAAAAACATTTTCTTCTCAAACACAGCCTATAATTAAGTTTACCAGGCAAAGTTTTCTGTCATATTTTTTTCTGTAACTTGTGCTGCAGTGAGGTAAAATTGATCAGTAGCAATTTTCATTTCCAGGATAAAAATATTCCATGAGATATCTGTGCTCTTGAGAATATTTGAAAATTAACTAGTTCAGATCCCCATTTGGCTACTTGCCTAGAGCAACTAATATACTACTACTACTACTACTAATAATAATGAAACCAACCTGAAGAAGTGCAATTTAGAAAGCAGCTAAACTGTCCAATAGATTTTCCTGGCCTAGATTTCCAAATAGCCTGGTGTTGCTACATCTTCTCTGTGTAACTTAAAAAAGGGGAAAAAAAAAAGAAAAACAAAGTGGACCTTTATTTTCCTTTGAAGGAAAAAAAACCTAAAGAATTGCTGCACCATGATGCTCAAGAACTCAGCTGAAATACATGCACTTTTGAAGTTAAATTGTCAAGTTTCAGTCCTGAAAATGCTTATGCACAACTTAGGTTTACATTTGTGGTATGTTCTATGGGTTTCAGTGCTAAAGAAAGATGTAAGAGCTTGCATGACGTTTGACAGGACTGCAAGGAACAGGGCTGTTTACAGTTTGGCTACTGTGTTTCTGTCTCTGGCAGGACTGTGAAATATTACAGCAGTCTGAATTTAAATACTTTGATTCATTGCTCTGCTGTGTAGAGAAAATGTCTGTAACTCAGAAGCTGAAATTATTCTTGGATAGGAGCTGTCTTTGGATTTTAACAGAAGTGTCAGAAAAAGGCTGCTGTAATATACAGGAGTAGAATTCCAATTGAACCTTGAAAGAAAAACTTGATTGTCTAAAAATATTAAGCTGTTTGAAATGGTTATGTTTTTTTTCTTTTCCACTTATGAAGAACATATAAAGCAGTGGAGTTTGCAAATGCCTGCTTTCACATTTCAGATTGTGTAGCTGCTGAAGATGTACAGTGCTTTGTGTAACATTGCCTAGCAGACACAGGTACCATGTGCAGGTTTTTTTACTCTGGGATGCAATCTGGGATTGTGGAAGCCCTTAATCAACTGTAGTTTGGGGCCAGGAATCAACAACTCCCCATGAACCAATTCGTTTTGAATTTAGGAGGATTTGTTTACTCTGGTGTTGGGCAGGCTGTGTATTTCTCTCACAAGTGTAGCACATCCTTCTAGCCCAGTTTCTCACTTGCCAGCCAGAAAGTTTCCACCTTGCAAATGGTGGCTTATCATGCTAGAGACTACAGTGAGAATTTATAATCAAGGACTTGGCATGGGTTCAGATCTCCCTTCCACACAAATCCAAAGCGGACCAACTTGGTAAGCAGCTGCTCCAGTTAGTAGCAATTAGTTATTGTTATTAATTATAATTGTAAGGACTATAAATCATCAGTCATAACAACAACAACAACACCACCACGACGAATATGTTGACAGGTTAATTTCACTAAGGTAGGTACGGTGGCACCATCTGAATGTCATTTTATCCAGGAAAGAGAAGTATTTCACAACAGTGAATGGCAAAAGCAGGATATAGCCTGTGACCTGAATATCTGTACAGATCAAGACATGAGAAATCCTTTGGACCAGAATAGAGCTGGACAGGAATAGAAATGTGCAATACAAAAGCAGGTATCAAACAATTCCATATGTTTCTTAGGAGTTTTTTCTAATTTGGTTTCAAACCAAGAAAATGTCTCTGAGTGAAGGCTTTGTCAAAACTACATATGTTTTCATGGACTGGGGAGAAGTGAACAGTGGAGACATCTTGACTTCAGCAAGGCTTTTGACACTGTTTCCCCTACGTGCTCATAGGTAGCTCAGGAAGTGTGGGTTAGCTGAGGGGACAGTGAGGTGAACTGAGAACTGGCTGAATGACAGATCTCAGAGGGCTGTGACCAGTGGCACAGGGTGTAGCTGGGGACCTATGGCTGGTGGGGTTCCTCAGGTGTCAGTGCTGGGTCCAGTCTTGTTCAACTTATTCACCGGCGACCTGGAGGCAGGCGCAGAGTGTACCCTCAGCGAGTTCCCTGACAGCACAAAGCCAGGAGGAGTGACCAATCCCCCAGGGGGCTGTGCTGCCGTTTGGTGACACCTGGACAGGCTGGAGAGTTGGGCAGAGAAGAAACACCTCAAATTCAACAGAGGCAACTGCAGGGTCCTGCACATGGGGAGGAACAACCCCAGGCACCAGCACAGGCTGGAGGTGACCTGCTGGCAAGCAGCTCTGTGGAGAAGGACCTGGGGGATCCTGGTGGACAACAAGCTGTCCGTGAGCCAGCAAAGTGTCCTGGGGGCCAAGAATGCCAATGGGATCCTGAGGTACATTAGGAAGCGCATTGCCAGGAGGCTGATTGAGGTGATCCTGACCCTCTACTCAGCCCTGGTGAGGCACATCTGGAGTGCTGTGTCCAGGTCTGGGCTCCTCAGTACGAGACATGGAGCTCCTGGAGCAGGGCCAGCGGAGGGCAACATCCACTACTACATCGACTTCAGCAACTCTCTGAAGAGGAAAGGCTGAGGGAGCTGGGCCTGTTCAGCCTCAAGAGGAGACAACTGAGAAGAGACCTTATCGATGCATACAAGCACCTGAAGAGGATGGAGCCAGGCTCTTTCCAGTGGTGCAAACTGACAGAACAAGGGACAACGAGCACAGACTTCCACACAAAGTTCCACCTGAATACGAGGGAGAACTTCTTTACTTTGACAGAGTGGTGACAGAGGACTGGAAGAAGTTGTCCAGAGAGGTTGTGGAGTCTCCTTTGCTACAGATGTTGAAGACTTGTCTGGACATGATCCTGTGGAACCTGTTCTAGATGAGTTCCAGAGGTCCCATCCAACCCTTGTGATTCCAAGACCTAAATATAATTAATGAATATAAAGAAAACTGGTAAAATCTAAGCTAATCTGAAAGCTATAAAGATTTTGTGATCCAGTCAAAAATTACACATGAAATCTTCACAGGATGTGAGAAAAATTAGATAAATTAGGTGTGTTCATGGGCATGACTAGCATGAAGGCAATTAAGATTGTGTTGTGCAAAGTGGTAATAGGTATCTTGTTATATTTTAAGCAGTGGACCTCTGGAGTCTGGACTGGGAAGAAGTGCTGGCCTTGCTTTTTCGTCCTCAGCAGTCACCCAAAAATAGTACAAACGAAGTGCAGGCCTTGCTTTTTCATCCTCAGCAGTGAGCCAAAAATAGTACAAACTTGTTGGTTATCCCTTTTGGATCTTTATTACCACATGGAAGGTAGCCCAATGTAGCACACAGTCATTTATGCTCATGCAAATTTGCTTCTTAATGTTAGATATTTTCTTGTCTCCCTTTCCACAGCTCAGGCACACTTCAGAAAAAGGGACAGGGACACCAGTCCTGCCAACAGCAGGGAGTGTGTCAAACATGCAAATGCTGCTGCATGTTTAGATGTGTTGGAGAAGAAAGGGAAGGGGAGGCATTTCAGACCTATATAAAGGGTAGCAGAAGACCTCAGGGCTGCTTCTGAGATCCTCCCAACTGGACTGGGCCAGCAGCTCTACCTCACCTGATTGTGTTCAACTTATTCCAAGAAAAATAAGTGAGGAAAAACAAAAAGGCTGCCTTGACCTATTTGTCTAGTC
This sequence comes from Machaerirhynchus nigripectus, assembly GCA_013397975.1. Lineage (NCBI taxonomy): Eukaryota > Metazoa > Chordata > Aves > Passeriformes > Dicruridae > Machaerirhynchus > Machaerirhynchus nigripectus. The sequence continues at coordinate 291,180 of VZRQ01003012.1, read as the reverse complement.
TTCCTTTCCAGACAGAAGTAGGACACAATTCTTCTGACCAATTTAGCTATTCTGCAACATGACTTTCCAGGCTAGCAGGAGACTGTATTTCCTCGGGCGCTCCCACATCTTTCTGTAGTTCTCTTGCCATGGGGCTGAAATGAAATGCATCCTCCCATATACCCATTCTGCTTTCCAGAATTAAAAGGAAATCTCTATAATTTGTCCAGGGTTAAGAATTTGCATAGCAGATGCCTAAACTGTCATTGGTCTGTCTGACTCCATGTTGTAGAATTACTGACTGAATTTGCCAGCTATTTCAGTGTCTATCACCTTTTCATTTTTCCTACTGTCCTCAATTTCTTTTTTTTTTTTTGGTGACACAGATGATTGCCATTTTATTTGCCCGAATGGGACTATGGGTAAGAATGCTTAGCACTAACAGTTTAGAGTAATACATTCATGTGCTTACCAAGCAGTATTAGCATGAGCAGGGGTCAGGTGGACAGTAAGTTGGACATGAGCCTGCTGTGTGCCCTTCTATCAAGGAGACCTAAGTGTGCCTAGGTTGCCTCAAAAGCAAACAGCTAGCAGATTAAGGCATGCAGCTTTTCCAAAGTCTTCTCATTCTAAGGAAGAAAACATTAATCTCTATCTTATGCTTGAGTTGTTTATCAATGTATCACAGGAAAACTTTATTCCCCTGTTAGACAAAGCTAATTGAAAAGAAACAGTTCTGAAACCTGACGCCCTGAAATGGTGTGCTTTTTACTTTATGATTGAAATGGCTCATGACTGCAGTCATAAGTTGACATGTTACTTCAAACCGCAAAAGGCAAAGAACATGTATGCTGGCTGACTCAGTTCAACAACATCTCAGCTGAGAAGATACAAATCTGAAGTTGGTAATATCAATAGGTAACCAAAACTGATTTAATGATAGGTTTGTAATCATATTAAGTTTTCATGTTTATTTAGAAAACTAAGTTCAGCTAATTCAAGGCCTCTGCAAGTACAATAAGAACTGGTACAGATATAGCAAGATCAAACTTACTCAGTTAAATGACTTCAACTTTTCATGCAGACACTGAGCCTAAGAGTCTTATTTTAGGCTAAAATATGTCTTTTAAGGAAGAATTATGATATCATTCTCTTCCCTTCTTCTACCAAATTTAGGGTGACTATAAATTAAAGAGCAGCTACTGCCCTAATGCTGACTTGAGCTGACTATGCCTGTTTGTTCTCTTAGGGAGGAATGTTTTAGCCCTGAAGAAATTGTGAGTAGTATTTTTAGTTTTTGGAATTCTTGTATTGGAGGATAAACTCAGTGAAACAGATGAAGATCAGACTGAATTGCTGGTATTAATATTATTTTTAGCCCAAAATTTCATGTCTGACTGTGACTAGAGATGTTGTTTCAGCTAAAGGTGCAAGAAACCTCACAGTAAACAATGACCAAATATGAAAAGAAGTATCTGTCTCCTACTTAGAATATCAGTTTACATTCCAAGGCAGATGTGGTTTTATTCTTTTCATAAGTAACCGTTGTCCTCTCTCATGTAATTATATGTGGTTGTTTGGGGGTTTTTTAAGTAGATGTAGAAATACTTCAGATTTTTAATGATATTTAATCTGTCTTTCTGGTCAGCCTCAGGGAGGTGTTTCAGCAGCTAATTCTATAGGTTAACAAAGTGTAGTATGGGGAGACACTTCTTTTCCCATCACTTTTTGACCAGTTGCCTTTCTATCCTCTTCAAAGCATTCCAGTTCCTTTCTGTTGAAAGAGAGCAAACAGGAGACTATCATAACTTGTCTTCTTGCAGCCAGAAACCTACTCCTTACTGCTACCCTCTCCCTTCTCTTGTCAGCTTCTGCTTGCAATTAGCCCTTTGACTCAGGGTAGTTCTTTCTGTATTGACAGTATATGAAATAGTGTGTGAGAGACTGGTTCAGTGCCAAAATGTGACTGCATTTCCTGGCAGTTTCGCTGTTGTATTAAATTAAGGTATTATGACCACTGAAATCTGCAATGTTAATTTTGGTCTTCAATCCAGTGATTTTCATTCCTTTACCTGTGCAAGAGCTTTCCCTTGTGTGGTTTGGCTGGCTTGTTTTTGTTTTTTGGGTTGCTTCTAAGCCCAGACGGTCTCTTACATATATATTTTGTACTGACAGGGGCACAGATTCCAGAAGCATCCTTGCTTCTCTCAGGTTATCTGCCGCTATCCTGTACCTGGGAAAGTACTGTGCACCCAGAAGAAATGTCAGGAGCACTTCCCAAAAGCTCACAGACAAACCTTTCTGAAGGCAGCTGTGTTCCTAAATGTTCCTTAGTGCTAAAGTCTATAGTGATGCAGCTGTAGATGACAATGCAATAGGCACTAGGCCATGATTAGTGAAGGGGTAAGCATGACCTCTGCAAACTTGATATCATTTGGTTTATTTTAACCCCCTCTTGTGCACACTAGAAGTGCACACAGTTCCTTTTCAACAGTTCATGCAGCATGTAATTTGTTGAATTGCAGCAGTGATGCTTTGTCTGAATCCCAGGCCCTCCGCTTATCAACTGTGTCTCTGTTTCCATTAACAAGCTTCACTGATCCTTTCTGGACTTGTTATACTTGGATATCAAGGCACGTCATTCCTGCATGGCCAGGCAGGACCCCTCCTGGGTCATGAGGAGGGCATGCTACCAAATCCCCATGGCACAGCTGGTGAACTTTGTTCAGTCCATCCCACCAGCCTCTAGAAAAGTTGGCAGAATGAAAAAGGTGTCACTGAAGCTGTCAGAGGAGCAATCCTGGCTTCATCTGTTCACTGAGTCTTTGCTTAACCTCCCCTTTTCAGGCATCCGTGTTCACGTGGTAATCGTGCACCATCAGCTTCTTCTCCAGGTGGGAAGGAATGGTGAATTTGGGTCCCCACAGAATGGAGCTCAAACAGACACTGTGCTCCTTCTGAGAGAGGTCAATACTTTCTCACTTTAAGAAACGGCTGTCCAGTCTCCTGGAGAGAATAAGGAAAGTCTCTATATTACCACATTTGCCTCATCCAAAGGGCTGATGGTTACGTATTTCCTAGGGCTTGCTGAGGTGCATGGTTGGGCTGATGGTGTTAAGCTGCTGCCAGAAAATTGCTGTAGTTAGATCTTTCTCCTGTGCACTATAGAGAAGACTGCCACCTCCAGGGACTGTGAAAATAATGTCTAACCAGTCCCAAGCTTCACCCAGATGTTCTTTGTTTTACAGGTATTGAATGGAACCTGAAGTTTGTCAGAGGAACTGTAATCAATTTTAAAATTGATTAAACAAGCCCTGTAAGCCCCTGGAGAACATGATTTACAAAAATGCAGCCACCTCTCTGTGACTGAACACTTAGAACAACATATCATAATGGAGGTGGTGTTCTGGGTTCAGATGTCCAAAGATATTTAAAGAAAAAGTTCCCATACAGATTAATGAGATCCTGGGTAAAATAATGTAATCCTTACGTGCTTTATTATCAAACATGGTCAGATCTTTATGAAAACACCATATGGCCTGGTTATTGGATTCACGTCCAGTTCCACTAAAGTACCTTGCCTGAAAAAGCAAGTGATTTCAAGAGAACAGGGAATTCATCTTATTGCTGAACTCCTGCCAGCTGCTTAGTTATGTAAGTAGAAACTGTGCCACAAAGCCTTTTATTCTAAATATAAATATCCTTAGGCCCTGTTGTTTATATTTTTGAACTCTTTCTATTGGAAAGACAAATGGCCACACACATGCACAGAGCCCTAAGGAGACAAACACAAGAATAGCACAGAGAAAAATAACACCAATCTCCAGTTAAGCATCTTTAAATGGCAGCTATAACATTTGCAAGTCCCTTTTTAATGATACTGGACTAAAAGTTTGAGCATGCTTTTATATTAACTGGAGAAATGTTGCTTGGATAAAAGCCCCTCTTTCTGTCAGTAAATAGACCATTGTTTCCTTGAAAGTGTTTAAGTCAGTGTCAAAAACTGTAAATAGAATTAAATGCTGCCTCTAATTAAAAAACATAATGTTTTGGGGTCTTCATTGCATAATGAAGAAACTTGTGTAAAACACCAACAGGAGAAGCAGAGTGTCCTGAGACTAAGATTCAGAACTGGACTGTGAATTACTTTCTTCATAATGAAAATTGATCCAGTGTCTTGGATAAGGCAAGAAAGGAAGGCGTAAGCCCAGTGGAAGCAAGATCAGGTGACACGGGAAGAAGACAGAGATGCTGCTCACTGTTACAGGGAGAAAATTTGTGTGGCCAAAACACAACCAGGGGGTGGTTGGGCTTTGGAACAGGCTCTCCAGGGAAGTGGTCACAGCACCATCCTGACAGAGTTCAAGAAGTGTTTGTACAGTCCTCCTGGGCACATGGTGTGGGTCTTGGGGATAGTGCTGTGCAGGGCCAGGAGTTGATGATCCTTGAGGGCCCCTTCTAACCCAGCATATTCTGTGATTCTGTGATTTAATTGCTGAAAAGCTGAAATATTTTAAAAGAGAAAGAGAGTCCTTTACAAAAATATTTTTGTGTTTGTTTAGACCCACTCTATTTCTATGCTGCTGTTGTCTCCTTGGTCCTCACCACCTGAAATCATAGCTCCAGCATGGAAACCTCAAGGAGATGCTAGAACTCTCCTCCTGAGCTACAGCATCTTCAGCAAGGATGCACATACTTCTCACTTGCTTCCCCTCCCACTTTCCACTCCAGCAGGATGGAGATGAGAATTGGAGGGAAAACGGTGAAGATGACAGGTTGAAGTAAGAACAATTTACTGGAAACAGCAATGAGATAAGAAAGCAAAAAACAACAGCAATAAAATTAATAAAAAGAGCATACAAAAGAGAGGGTGATTCACATGCAAACATGCTCACTGGGGATCCCGAGACAATGAAACCGTGGCAGATGGCTTTCCTCAGCCCGCCAAGTTTGTTTGACTGAAACCTACAGACTTTGACTGAAACCTAGGACTAGGTCCAGAGAGTCCCTTCTCTCTGCCCCAGCAATGATCCGAGGTGGTATAGAATAACCTCCAGCTCCTGGCCAAAACTAGGACAATGGGGGAACAGGCTATACCTACAGCTGAAGAGCGTGGATTTGTACTTCAGCCAAGCTCACCTAACAGTGAGCTCCTGCTGGAAGAGGTGCTAATAATTCACTGCACCTCAGCTCCTTGATCTGTCAAACCAAGTGATCATCTGCCTGCTGAGCTAGAGAATGAAGCAGCAATCTTCATTTGTTTTAAACCACAGACTTGATTTCCCACATACTGGCTAATGGAAGTGACTTCCATATAGGTGTACAGACCTAACTGTGGTGTCCACTCAAAGCTGATGCCATCAAGAGAGATTGACCAGCTCTAAAAAATCTGTACACCAGATGTGAGTGATAACAGCAGCAGAACTCCTTTCACAAACTGGGTCTTACCAGGGAAATGTAAAGCATAGGAGAAGAATCACTGTTCTTAATGTTATATTGAAGTTGGTCGTATATCGTACATATGATAACCCTAGGCACACATAGTGTGCTTCCCCTAGCTTGTTTTGTTTGTGTGTCTGTGGGTATTATTCCCTACTCAAGAGGGCTCTCATATCTGTTCTGCTGCTTGCAGATGTACCTTCAGTGTGCTAGGCCACAGGGAATGGCCACTGTAAGCCTTGAGGTCTGTATCCCCCCTTCCAGCTATGCATGATCACACCTTGAATAATAAGGTGACACCTGCAAAAGAAAAAAGGGTTAAGTATTGTAGCAGATAGTATCTTCCCTACTATCATCTGTCACCTCTTGCTTATCATGGTTAAATATGATGTAGTCCTTCAAATGCAGAGCAAAGCCTTAGAAAAAGGGGTGGTCAGAATCTTGACAATTCAAACATTTCACAACTTCTTTGGTGGTTAAAAAAATGAGCGGAGAATAGCAGGATAACACTTTCCTCTCGACAAACTGTGTAATAATCTGAAATGCAACTCATTTGGAAGAAAAGAATTTGTGCATTAAAGTGTAACTTTGAAATATGATGGTTAAACTTGCATTTCCCCCTTTGAAAGTTTTGTTTCTGTCTTTTGATATTTTTGAATTGCATCTATTCATGTTAACCCCTAGTAGTCCCTCATGTCAGAGCAGCTCACTTGCTTCTGGATGAATTACCTGATGATCTTTTAGGAAATGCCTATAGGTCAAGAAAATACAATTTTTCCTTGCCTGACAAGCCTCACTGTGGTCTGTGTATTTCAACAAGGTGATATTAACAACAAGACACCGTGACAGAAACCTTCATCCAATTCATTAAACCAAGTTATGACATGTAAGGGGATAAGAAGGAAAGAAATCACCAGAATCAAACTCGATATTTCAACTTTTTAATAAGGCAAACCAGAATGACATTGTTCTTGAGGCAGTTCCATATTGCCATCTTAAGATCCCTGCCCGATCAGTTAAATTGCAAGTTGCTAATGATCGCTATGGTATATTCAGAGAGGTTGACAATAACGCTGTTTTGAGAATGTCCCAGTTTTAACAGATGGTACCTGCGTAAAGTGGGGTGCTGGATTTACCCTGAATTTCCTTGCAGCACTTACTATGCTGTGCTGGTTTTAACAACCAGCAGGGAACTAAACTCCGAACATTCCCCTCTCTTTTGCCCCACCCATTCCAATAATGGAGGAAAAATGAGGGGAAAATATAAACTGAAATAACAACTTACTAAATTCATGATAGCCAGTGCAGTATTAATAGCAAAAAGTATATAAAAGAGAGAGGGACCCACAAAAAGTTATTCACCACTGGGAACAAAATAAAAGGCTTCCCAAAATCAGCGCTGCCCACGTGTCTCCAGACAAAGGCAATACAGCGAGAAGAGCTCTCACGGCTTAACATCTTTCCTCCACCCCGAGTCTGAAAAAACCCCAAAACAAACCATGAAGAACTGGGACAAAACAACCCCCTTGGGAGCTAGATCATCTGTGTCGTGCTGCAATTTTTCTGGACCAGTGTGCTCCGCTGTGTTCAGCTGTGCTCACCCAGCTTGACTCAGTCCTGGGGGCACACACTCTGCTGGGCTTGGAGGAATGGAGGGAGGAGTGGTGCCAAAGAGGGAGCTGGGGCTGACAGCTGATCCCAACACTTTCTCTCTGGAGAGAGCCAGGCAAGATGGTGAATTTCCGGCACTTGGCTCTTCCTGACGAAACCTTGTCCCCACCGATGATATAGGTGGTATGGAATCAAACAGCTCTAAAAGCTCCACCCTCTTTTCTCTGTAACCAGGACATACGGTTGCAGTTTTTGTATCAGTGTCAGCTCTGGCTTCCATTACTGGAAGCCTCTGTTCTGTAGAGCTGCCATGGTATATTTGTCAAGGAATGCAAGTTTCTTGTAGCATTCCCATTCACTTCAGTAGCAGCTCAGCAGGACCAGCCATGCGTCTCAAAACAGCAAACATGCAAGAAGGGAACTCCTGATTACCACAAAAAGCAAAATAAACAAAAGCTATGCACTCTGGCTGACTCTAATGTCACGTTCTTAAGAGAACAGATCGTGCTGTTGAAAAAAGTCCCAGGATATTTTAAACTGGTTTTATTCAGAACACAAACATGATGAATAAGAGGCAAGGATATTCACTTAGGCCATGATTCATGAATTGCCCAAATGAAAGCAGTGATAATATTCGTTAAGGTTTGTGAAAAGATAAGGACATGCCAAACTGTTTAACTTTATTTTTGTCTTGGCTACATTTGTACAAAACTAGCTTCATTAAGAAACCTTTAAAACAAAGCTTTTCTTAAACAAATTGTCCTTTTGTCTCCATCAAGACAAATATTTTCTCCTTGTTCTTAAGGCAAACTTTCCCTCTCACAGAGACTCTTGCAATGTGACAAGCCTGCATAATCCGCTGTATGAGAAGATCTCCAATACTATTTGCATTATGTTGAGCAGCATAAAATGACATTTCAGGCAGAGGTATTTGAAAAATTCTGAAGAGTAGATTTTATTTTTCAACCAGAGGAGCCTTGCAATGAGCCAAAACCAGATGAGAGCATTAACATTTAGGTGAATAGTGACAGTGATGGTAATGAAAAGGGTAAGGTATGAAAGGAATGAATAATTATGATAATTTTGTTTGTTTCTCAAAAGATGAGATAATGTGGATGACAGAATACAAACATGCTTCTGCAAGTAGTTGTTCCTCTATTTTCAAATAACGTATTATTTGTGATATATGCATATTTATAAAAAAGGTCTGAGGATTTAAAGTACTAATTTGAATTCTATTTTCTTATGTGTTTGCAGTAACACATGAATTAAAATAGCACATAGATTAAAAAAAACAAACCTTCCTCTGTAGATGTCCTAGCTTTTCATGCTAATAGTGTTTAGCGTAATAGGTAATGACACTTAGTTGCTCTGTAGCTCATGGTAGACACTACTAAACAGACCACAAACAGACCACAGTGCAAAATAACATCTAAAGCCTTGACAGAGTCATGTACATAATGTCCTTAGGTATTCAAGAAAAAAAAAACAACCCCCCAAACAGTTCAGTCTTTTACACAGCAGACCTGAAGAAGGCAAACACTTTGATAAAAATGTATCTATGTTTTTAAGGACTTGAACAATTATCTAGATGGTTGAAGCTCCTACTTGACCTCAAACTTCCTCTGACAACTTGACTAGGACACTTACTGTCACTTCAATTTCCTTTGAAAAAGGAGATAATCTCTTGTCTTCATATTTTCATACTGCAGGCTGGGGGATGAATAGATTGAGAGCAGCCCTGTGTGAAGGACTTGGGGGTGCTGGTGGGTGAGAGGCTGGACATGACCCAGCCGGAAAGAATGCCTGCTCTGCCACAGAGATCTAGCATTGCCTTTGCAGATCATTTAGCATCCTAAAATGAACTGACACCACTAGTAAGTAAGCATCCAGATATGAAGCCCAGGCTTCATACCTAAGCTTGTCTTTCAAACTTAAGCTCCAAATCTAAGCTTGATTTTTGCCCGTCATCATGCTAGAGGGATTCTCATTCACACAGACAGTACTGAGGCAGTGACAACTCTACACTGCTTATTTGAAAAGTGGCAACAATTTTCCAGGTACTTTGAAGAGCATGTTGCAGCACTGGATTTGACTGTAAAGGTTATGAATGGAATAGATTTGGTGCTGCCGAAACACTGTGAGAAATGCAAGGGATGGTATTAGCATCACCTCAGGCAGTGCAGGGCAGATTACTTTCCTTATCTATAATTTCTCATTTTGGGACCAAATTGGTATCACGATAGCAGCAGAAAGATAATAATTTTTTTCTACACAGTTTAATAACTATTGTATCTCTTCCTTGCAGTATGAATACACAATGCCCATCTATCCTACACCACTGCAATCCCAGCAGAAACCACTTTGGCCCCATCAGCTTAGGCTGCAAGCACAAAACCCATCACTGCTGCCCAAGAAAGCCCCAGCCCAGTTCACTGAAGCACAACTACCATACCTACAGGGGGGGCAGCTGTCTCACCAAGAACTTTCAAAAGTCTGGCAACAGCTGCCAGCTGCCAAAAGTAAACAACAGGCATATTTCATTTATGCAGGCCCATTGAAATGGGTCTTTTCTTTTGGCTCTACAAGTCTCTGGATAGGTTCTGTGCTACAGATATTTTGCCAGACCCATTCCTGCACTTTGACTCACTGAAACAAGACAGTGTTTTTTTCTATTAGGAATGGTAGCGGCCAAATTCTTACCACAGCTGGATATGGTAGGGTGGTCTCACTGTTTATCTCTGCATCTCTACCCTTCATGGTTTAGCTCAGTCTGGAGAAAGTGTAATGAATATCAATGGAAGTAATGGAATACTTTCCCCAGAGGCGATCATGATGCAAGTCAGGACAGAATATATCCTCCAAGATCTTCTACTGGAGTAGTTTGTGCTCATTTGACTTATAAATTTGGCTCTCCAAGAGGAGCACGGATAGATTTCAGGCTGTCTTATTTAACAGAAACCCACTGACAACTTTGAGGGCTGTGCAGGTTTTGTTCTTTTCTTGTGCAAGACCAGACCTATATTCTACAGATAAAGGTTGACCTGCAAAACTCCTTTCCCTGTGAAGTCTGAGATTTTTGTCTACAGAGGATGGTACTTCAGACAAAATGTCATCGCATAATTTTATCTATCTTTGTGCTATCAGCCTTGAAATAAACTCTGCTACCATATAGTTTTATTTCAGGAAATATAATAATACAAACGTTAAAAAAGTCCTAGTGTGCTTGAAAGCTTATGTATTTTTCCAACTTTATCAGTTGCTCTAGTAACAGATATTGCCATTCTTTTTCCCCCACAAACCATGCCTTGTTTTTTTCCTTATTTTCTTTGCCATTGAAAACGTACAAAGTGCAGGAGATGGTTTGAAGAGAGATTCAGTAGCTAAAATGCTCCCTTCATATAGATACATTTTTTTAGCTAGGCCAAATGTGTTCCTCTGATGCAGTATGCCATTTAACATTTCTTTCTTTTGCTGTCTCTTAGTTGATTTTCTTTCTTCTCAGCAAGTCTTAGTCTTGTTCAAATATGCACACTGACTGTTTTTTTCTAAACAGATGTAGCTATTATCACCACAATACTCAGGGCATTTGAGTTCCAAGAACATGGATTTATTGCACAGCTTTGGTAGGTACTGTAGCACAATTCTGTTCGTACCAAATTTTTGTGGCTACTCTTGAGTGGACTAAATTATCATATTCTCCGTCAGAACCAAGAGTTGCCTGAGGAGTTTTGATTTGTGGCAGAAACAGTAAGAAAAAGTCAAAAAACATCCATCTGTATTAAAAAATCTATTTGTAAAACCAAGCCATAAATTCTCTTCAAGGGCCTCAGTGCTGTTTTCAGCTGCACCTACACAATGGTGTAGGCAGATACATCTTTGCTATGTCTGCCCTTGCTGATGGCAAGACACAAACCAGCTCTCTTCCAGGAACTGAATAGTCTCATTCAGCATATGTACAACTCTGAGCTAATGCATTTAAATGGCTCTGGCCTGCAGCCAGCAGCAGGCACACAAGTGAAGCAGACGTGACCGTCTGTACCTGTCTGTGCCTCCAAAAGCAGAGTCCTTGTCATTGTTTCCAGTATTCATGGTTTTGAATACTTGCTAAAACCATAAAAATATTCTCTTTGCTCTTGATGTACCCAGATGCATGTCAATTAATCCAGCAAAGGAAAGCACAACAAGCCCTGCAGCAGCCAGCTATTTATTTCCCATGTCTTACTCTCCAATTTTTTCCACTTTTACTCAGCTGCATCAGCTTAATTCACTGATTATTCATTTTTGTTTTGTCTAGGTTTATCCTCAGTTGTTTCCTCTATCATATGCAGGATGCTAAAGGGTAAGTTTATTTCAGTTTTGCTCACCCTCAGACAACTGTCCTTTCAGTGGACATTGCTGCAGGTAAAACTGAGCTTGAATTGAGAGGCTGTTGTATTCAATGCCATGGCCCAGACCTTTATGTTACCCTCTTGTTTCAGTAATGTCCACTGGGCTTCTCTGTCCAGCAAAATTTGTTTTAAAATTTGCTTCAAAATTTCTGCCAGAATGCATTTTTCATTCAGTTTTCCCCCCAAACCATAATTTTGTTCAGTAGTGTGAGACTTGCCTTGCATGGCTCATGCCCTACTGTCTGTATGTCAGGAAGTCCCTGCAACTCTATGCAGGTGAGTCATATTAGAAGGGACATCTGGTTCTAGGAGATCGTAAGACAAGACTGCCTGGACTTTCTGAGCCAGTGACACTCTTCTGGGTATTCACAGTCTTCTTTCATTCACAAGCAAAGGCTTCATGATCTTTATTTCTAAACAAATGCAGCAATACGCCATTTTTATAGAGGTTGCATTTTGTAGAGGTTGTAGAGGTTAGATCACAAACATTGTTCTTGCTGTAAGACTTCTGTACCCTATGTAAGCAGAATGCAAGGGACAAATGTAAATAAGAATAAAAGTCTTGTGGTCTGGTCATGGAAGAAACAGGTGTGATAAACAAAAAACTTATCTCTCCGAGTGGATACTTAGGTCTTGGAAAATGATCAGAAAGGATTCATATCATTAACTTTAAAAACCACACTCAGATGGTAATTTTGTCCTTCAAGCCTGATGTCCCTAGCTGAGGGCCGTTTCATTATTTCCAGAACCAAGTGTTCACTGATCACAGGAGATGGCAGGCACTGATGGTATATCTGACATGGCCACAGGATAAAGACTCTCTGACTGGTCTGTGCCAAGCGACCCTATGCATCCAGCAGGATGAAGCAGAGGGATTCTTGAGGAAACATGCACCACTGCCAGGGCAGAAGGAATTCAGTTTCCCCCTAACAGCCTGGTATCCTTAATTTTTATAGTCCAGTGCCTCTGAAAGTCCAAAAATAAGTGACTGTGTATACTACCTTGTACTCTCACATGATGCAGGTTTAAGAGTTATTTATTTAAGAGGGTGTAAAGGTCTTAAGAACCATGAAGTGCCCTGTTTTTGTACCATACAAGTGTTTCCTCTGAATGATACATTGGCTAAGGAGATCCAGTCCAAGATGAGGATCTTGTTAATATGTAAAGCAAAAGGGGATAAAGAGAGCAGGGATGGGGAGAGGACACCAAGAAATAACACAGGCCCAATTTTCCACCTCAGTCAAACCTTTCTCGCCTGCAAGCAATGTTGGTAGAAGTTCTCCCCGGCCTGTCTGAAAGCAGCAGAACAAGGCTTTGCTGCATCTGCCCCTGGGTAGTGTGAAAAAAGGTAGTGATACATATGTTGAATATGACCCATACTGGCAGACTGGTTGTTTCACATGTCTAAAGTGGTTTCATAGGTCTAGGTTCTAGCAAGCAATGGTCATAGTACGCTCCCTGACTACACAAGGGTTTCACACTTCTGCAGCTTTTCGTAACACATTTGAACGCCATTCAAGCATTTCTAAACCAAGTGCATGGGATCAATAAAAAAATATGAAACAATTGTGTAATACGAGCTTCTCTCCTGAGTATTTCTTCTCACCTACCACTTTTCAGAGCGCTTGGTCAGTCTTACAGCAGTCTGTCTGGTCATCGCACCCGCTCATTGTAGGGGAGTTCTTTCATGCTCATAGATGTACAAGTCAAAATTGAAAGAGACTGGCTCAAGTGCTTGTAGGTAAGTGATAAGTAAGAAAAACAAAACCAAAAAAGAGTGGGAACTCCAGGTTTTAGGCAATAGCTGATCTCTTAATTACCTTTGTTCATGTTCTGGAAAAGAGGAATATACTTCCAATATGTAGTTATCTTTCTCCACCCACTTCCAGAGAGAGAAAGAGCCACTAGTGGATATTGTAGAGGGATTAAGGAGTTTTATCATGCTTCCACTTTTCAGGAGCTCAGTCCTGTAATGTCATCAGCATACATTACTTTTGCAAGTTAAGATTAAAAGCACTTGCCTTGTTGGAGCTCCTCTGTGATCAGGAATGTCCAACAAATTTGGGGAAAGAAATGAGGAGTCTGGGATGTCCTTTGGATCATTTATTGCACTGAAGGCTTCCCTCAGAGAGGAGCTACATGCTAGCAAGGTTCAGTAAAGCAGTTCCTTATGGAGAGAGCAGAAAGGATCCAATTTGACAGAAGAGGAGAACAGCAAATGATAAAGCTTTTCAGAAGGAGTATCATGGTAGCAAGGTACAGAGAGCTTAAAAAGTATTAAAGAGGGGGTGTAAAAATGAATGTATCATGCAGTCAGTGCTCTCGCAAGGGTGGTATAAAACCAGACAGCCTATTACAGCAGCTCTGATGACACAGACAGTACCACTTTGCACAAGTCAGGGCACTAATTTGCTCCTTACTGTCTTCTACCAGATGCTGTGTGTTCCACTTCAGCATTGCTCCTTGACTGTATTAATCGTATCCACAGTGATTCTCTCCCTCTTGCCTTTTAGGCTCTGTGTCCTTGTTTGACGAAGAGCCACACTGCCCCCCTCAAAGACTCATCCCCCAAGGAAACATGCAGTACCCAAGACAAGGCAGTGACTCATCTAATCCCTGCTGGTGCTGGCCTGCTTTGTAAAAGCACTCGTGTTCCTATTATGTGGCATAACACAGAGAGGAGATGCTCCTGCAGAAATCCCCCAAACAGGCCAGCACTCCTGGTCCAAGTCACAGCCTAGGGTTTCAGGAGTCATCTCATCCTCCCCATTGTGCAAGACCAGCACTGCACGCTTAGTTCACTGGCCCTGGGACCACAATATAATTTTCACTTATTAATTAGAGCTATAGCCCCTTTTCAAACTTTATGTCAATACTGGATGCGGCATCTTGGAAGCCAGTGAGGGTCTAAAACCCAGAAACAATATTATTTCCTTTAAAAAATCAACAAAAACCCCCAAAAATGTCAGAGCTGGCATAATGAAAACTGATGTGAATCCACAGGAATGAATCCTCCTGCTGTGTTCCTTGCCTAAATATACAAGGTTAATCCAGCTGCTTCCAGTGGGGCAGAAAGGAGATTTCTTCTAGACCAACATGCCAAGGACTTCTGTATTTTTTTTAGTGTCTTCCAGGACCATCTGGATGTCATGAGTTCAATGAATTTTCTCTGTTAAAGGTAAACTTGGCTGTTTGTAGAGTAGCAGATGCCTTTTCTATTTGTGGCTGACATTGCTTGCATTTTCCCGTTGACCATAATCTGTGACAAAAAATTTGTTTGGCTTCACCTTGCCTTCCCCATTCTGTCCTTTTTTCAGGGAGATTTTAAAAAGCGTCATTTGTAGACATATTTAGGAAAGGTGAGCCCAGGAAGAGCCTTTACTCTCCACCACTCATTTGTATTATGGAGCACACCCAGCCCCAAAGACAGAATAAAGAAATTATAATACAGCTTTTCTTTAATTATTGGTGCCCTCCTTTCAATGAGACTTCCTGTTTGTGGCATTCTGTTGATTGACTTTCATGTCACCTGAACAGCTAACAACTCTCATTGCCCTACAGTACTCCCAAGGGATGGGGAAGGGCATGGAGGGATGTCTGGAGGCTGTTCTTAAAGAAAAGTTTGAAGGCATCCTCTGGTATCTATGTTGCAGAGGGTTACCAGAGATTTAGTGATGCTTGAAGCAGTAACTGGAGAAAAACTTGGGCCATATTTGAAACACCCACAACCAGTGTCTCATTTACATATCACATTTACTTTTCTCCTGTGAGGAAGCTGGGATTTGACAGCAATCAAGAGCACAATATCTGGGTCATTCTGTGTTTGTTAGAATTTAAGCAGTGTGGATGGCACAGGTAAGTGTTTTGAGCTCTGTCATTTATCTGGTGTCAGTGGGGCCCTGCAGACTGCTGCTGTCATGGGGATGGGCATGGACTGAGAGAGCTGTGCTAGCAGAAACATAACTGTGGCTATTTCACAGAGTGTCAGTCTTAGTGCAAGTATGTACAAGAAGCCATTGCAGTCGGCCTTATACTGATGAAATATACAAGTGCTCACGCAGTGGTATGCAATCTAAGAAGCACTACAACCTAAAGGATCTAAGTTAAGGTTTTCCACATGGAAGTCTATGACAAGCCAGGGAACTAAAGAGGGCCAATACCCTGCCTGCTGGTGTCCAAAGATGTAACAAGTCTCTGCTGCAAGAAGCGAATGCACCTGGGAGATGTTCAGCATTCCAGACTGAGTCCTTGGCACATCCTGTACAACTCTGAGACACAATCTACTGTTGCTTGAAGTTAACTTAATGGGAACTATGACCTGAGCGATGCACACTACTTTGACTGTAGGAGCAGGAATTCCATTATTTACGCCACCACAAAGGCATTTTTAGCGTATAAATGCACAAGTTTTAACACAGACCACAAAACTGGTGTAAGGTGATCTGTTAGATAATTTTGAACATAAGTTTGTCTCCTTGGACCACATGAGATCCTTGTGCTTTGAGTGGAGACGTTTGCAGATCCATGAGGGCAAACTGCTCTGAGTCACCAGCTCAAACGATTAAGCAGGAAGGGAGACAGAGAGAGAGGGTAGGCCCTACATTTCCTTGCCTGTAAACAAAGACTGTGGAAGCAGGGAAAAAAAACCCAACACAACCAATAAAACAAACAAGAAAAGCCAAAGTCAGATTTAGAACACTTGAAACAAAACCTCACCATTGAAAGGGAAGAGTGGTGACAAAACAAGATGGTTTTGTTGCAGTCTGCTGATCTCTCCACATATGCCCTTTCATCATCCACTAATCTTCAGGAGCATTCTGACCTAAGTTCTGTTAGGCACTTAGCTTCCAGCTTAGAAACATGACAGAAGAAGCATACCACAGGAAAGTAGTTTTGCTTCTGTGCTTTTTTTCATGCCTACTTTCATGCCCTGGTTTTAGTGTTCTGTAATAATGTGTTGTCATGAAAACAGCAGTCAGCCTTAGTCTCTCTGGTATGCTCCTGGTTGTTCTTTTAGCTATATAACAGCGTGTTCCATCTTAGGTTGCTTTGAAAGACTGAGGGGGCAAGCTGTTCCAGGATGCTATATATTTCAATAGTAGGCTATTGCATACAATGCAGAAGTGTTATCTAAAATGCTAGCCTTTCTGCTACGTGTGAAAGATAGATACTGGTCTATTATTGGAAAAGTCGCAAAAGGACTCTGTCTCCCTACAGCATCTCCATTCTGTCCTTCCATGCTGGGAGCAGAAATGCCGAGGAAATTACTCTTGCCCTAGCACAGTCCCATACCAGGTTTTGGCCCTGTCACACTCAATCTACCTGTGACTGTGTGGGAAACATAGGATCTTTTACGTGCGATGCATAAGGAAGCCATGCAACTGCACTGCTGTGCCCTTCATGGCAGGGCTCTGTCTGTCCCCAGGTGTTTGGCATGTTGCAAAGGAGGTATGTGTTTGTGAGGGCCCTGGGTGAAGGAAACTCTCCTTCTTGAATTCCAGGCAGGCAGGCTGAGGTATTAATCTCCGGCAAGACTGAGGCAGCTGTGGACATGTGTGTAGAAGTAGCATGGTTAATTTGGGAGTTCAGAAATAAAAGAATTCAGCAGCTGTTAGAGAATAAACTTTTTATGAAGGTTACTGAAATATGAGCTGGAAAACCTCCAGTGCTCCTCCTTGTGTAGCTTTAAGCCCAAGTATGTCCCCTCCATGCTAGAACGCAGCTGCACGGGCTACAGGTTTGATCAGGAGCACATAATGAGCTCTTTAGGAGGAGTCTCTGGCCATTTCCTTTGGATACCTTTGGCAATGCTAACAAGTGTCAGCAACCCTACTTAGCTTGCTCATGTCTTTCTGAAAAATGGATGGCATTGGAAAGTTTTGCTTGCTATTTACTGTTTACTACTTGTTTGCTGGTTTTTATTGTCTCACCGATAATAAAGCAAAGTTAAAAACTTAAAAATCTAAATCTCTTAACTGATTATACAATGGTCATCCCCCATAATTTTATTTCCAAAAATATTTTGCTTTTCTAACAAAAATTTCATCCTAGCGAGTTCATGATGAAAACTAAATGCTGGACCTTGTTTCATCTCATTATGTTTAGTTTCCTTCTTCCTTGGCTTTTCCTTAATTCAGAAAAAAAAGTTAACAAAAAGATAGTGGATGCAATTTCTATTCCAGGGAGATGAAATAAGAACCTTTTGTTCTGACAAGAAAGCTATCACAAAAACTGTATTTCGTGGCACACCTGAAGGACAGGGTGCCATCCAAAGGGACCTGGACAAGCCTGAGAAATTTTCCCGCATGAATCTCATGATTTTTAACAAGACCAAGTGCAAGGTGCTGTACCTGGCCTATGGTAACCCCTGGTATGAACACAGGCTGGGGATGAACAGATGCAGAGCAGCCCTGTGAGAAGGCCGTGGGGGTGCTGGTGGGTGAGGGGCTGGACATGACCCAGCCATGAGCACTCACAGCCCAGAAAGCCAAATGTGTCCTGGGCTGCATCCAAAGCAGCGTGGGCAGCAGGGCCAGGGAGGGGATTCTGCCCCTCTGCTCTGCTCTGCTGAGACCCCACCTGGAACACTGCACCCAGCTCTGGGGTCCCAGCACAGGAAGGACATGGACCTCTTGGAGTGAGTCCAGGAGAGAGTCACAGGCATGACTAGAGCGTTGCAGCACCTGTCCTATGAGTAAAGGCTGAGAGAATTTGAATTATTCAGAGAAGGGAAGGTTCCAGGGTGACCTTACTGTTGCCTGCGAGCATGTGAAGGGGGCCTACAAAAGAGATGGAGAGGGAGTTTTTACAAGAGTATGTAGTGACAGAACAAGGGAATTGCTGTACACTGAAAAACAGTAGGTTTAGATTACAGATTAGGAAGAAATTCTTTACTCTGAGGGTGGTGAGGTGTGAGGCAGAGAAGCTATGGTTGCCCCATCCCTGGCAGTGTTCCAGGCCAGGCTGAATGGAGCTCTGAACAATTTGTTCTAGTGGGAGGTGTCCCTGCCCATGTCAGGGAGGTTGGAACTAGATGGTTCCTTCCAACACAAACTATAACATTCCATGATTCTATGACTTTCTGATGATACAGCAGTTGCAATTATTCCTTTATCAAATGTGAGTTGCTCATTTTATTATAGTTGCCTTTTTTTTTGGCTGTGTCAGCTCCAAGAATCTGGATTTGTAAGAAAAAGTGAGGAGGTAAAGAAATGTTTTTCATTTGTTTCATAATCTTAAGTCAGTTTTTAGGCTGTATTTATGATACTCTTTCCACAGACAGGCTTTGAATCAGATGCACAGAGGTAAAAATGCTGCATGTACGTTGTCATATCTTTTGATATAAATTCTGGTTTAGTGTGATATAGTGGACAATAACCACTGCCAAGGGATATCTTACATTTCGCACATCAAATTAGAAAGCAAAGCGAAATAAAGAAAGTACTTTTTAAAATTTTGAGCAACTTTCTGAGTTTTAATTGGATTTTCCATGGTCAAATAGGATCTTATTTAATTCCCTCAGCACAGCTTCATTTACTTGAGTTGATAGGCAGTCATAAAAATGGACATCAGTATTAGCATATCTCTAAGAGGAACAGAGTAGCTGCCAGTGAAAGCAGCTATTTTTTCAGGCTGCCTGCAGACAGAAAAATATCTTGACAGTGCTACCAGTGTCATACATACACATAAGCCAGAGCAAGAAATTGCATTCATACCATGATGTTTAACCATGTCACAAAACAGAGGGTCTCTGTGGGGTATTTCTCCTTAGCATGAGAAGAAGAAACTGGCTTCTCGTAGACTGCCCTGCAGTCCAGAGACACATCTTGCTGCATGATCTAAGGTTACCAGCTTGGAGTAATCAACAGACTTGCTGAAAAACAAGGTCAGAGACAGGTCAGAGACAAATACCAGGAAAAGGCTAGCACAGGCTGCATATTTTTTTCCGACCTGCAGTACAAATCCCAAAGTAGGTTACTTGTAATAAATTCTCTGTGATGTGCATTTTGAGAGATATAATCCAGGTCTTTAGTGGTAAAAGGAAGCGTCTCTTGTTACCTGACCTACTAGATTTCAGGCAGTATGATATGTAAGCAGGTCTTGTCTAGAATGCCAAATTTCAAAACTAGCATATTTTTACCAAAATTGTTTCCTGCTGAGTTTCTTGTTGTTCACCAAATACTTGTATTGAAAATATTTCGTAGTCCTGAGGTGGAATTCCTGGCTCAGTGGCAAAGCAAGTGTCAGAGGTGCTCAACACGTAGTTTGCGAGGGTGGATTTCAGATCTCTGTTTATTCTAATGCAATCCAAGGATACTGTTGTGGTTTGACACTGGCCCAGTGCCAGGCACCCATGAGAGTCTCTTGCTCGCCCTCCCCTGCTGGGCAGAGGAGAGAGGGGAAAAAAAAATTAATGCAGGCTTCATGAGTTGAGATAAGAACTGGGAGAAAACACTTCAAGAGCAAAACTGGCTTAATTTAAAGTTACAAAGTGAATTTATTGCTTACGGAATCAGAGGAGGATAATGACAATATAACAAGCCCTTAAAAACACCTTTTCCCCCCAGGCCCTCCCTCCTTCCCACTGGCAACACAGGGAGGCAGGGCACAGGGGTTTGGTCAGTCCATCACCAAAATTCTCTTCTGCTCTTCCAGGAGAGGAGTCTTTCCCTGTGAGGCCGTGGGATCCCTCCCACAGGAGACAGTTCTCCACAAACCTCTCTGATGTGGGTCCACTCTCACAAGCAGTAGTCAAATCACACCTGCTGAAACGTGAGTCCCTCCCACGGGCACACAGCCCTCCCAAAACTGCTGCAGCGTGGGTCTCTTCCCACGGGGTGCAGCCCTCCAAGGCCAGGCTGCTCCAGCCTGGAAGCAGGGCCCTCTCTCACCACCGAGTCTCACACTGGATCACTGCCTCCTCCAGGCATCCGCCCGCTCCAGCGTGGGCACCTCCCCCACGGGCTGCAGGTGGATCTCTGCGTTCCCCGTGGAGCCATGGGCTGCAGGGGACAACTTGCTTCACCATGGTCTGCACCACAGCCTGCAGAGGAACCTCGGCTCCGGCACCTGGCGCACCTCCTCCCCCTCCATCTCCATTGACCTTGGTGTCACCATGTTGTTCTCCCTCACATGTCCTCACCTCCTCCTCTCCTCTGACTAGAAGCAAAAAAAGCCCGTGACTTTGTTTTGATTTTCTTCTTAAATATGTGATGACAGAGGCATTACCAACCTCTCTCTGGCCCAGTTCTGGCCAGCAGCATGTCCATCTTTCAGAGCCATCAGAGATTGGCTCTGCTGGACATGGTGGAAACTTCCAGGAGTTCCTCACAGGAGCCCCCTCTGTGGCCCCTCTGCTGCCAAAAACCAGGCTGTGCAAAACCAATACATTTACAAACTACTGCATGATGCCATACATGACTGGGGCGTTGGACATCTAAAGGGGAAAGGACATTGCTCTTTTGCTTTCCCCTAAAGAACTGCAAACATCATGATGTCATGCCAATTCAGGACCTGTTCAAAGTTACATCTTTTGAAATTTAGGAGTAGTTAGGTTGAAAAGTCCCTTATATTATGCTCTGGCTATATCACTAGATGTGGACAAAGCCAAGTCCATGAAGCTTGGATGATGTCCTTTACCAAAATGTTTGAGTTAAAAGGCAGGTTTCCCAAATTTCTCTGGGACCTTGCTGCTCCCATTGCTATGAGAATGTGTGGGGCATATTTCCCTTCTATTGAACAGGTCTGGTGTGTGGAAATTACTTTATTGTTCCCAGACTGGGTACAGTGAGTTTCTATTTTTCTCAAGTGTGAGGCGAGAAACTTCAGCTTCAGTCTGGTCAAAACACACCTGGCTCCGTTCATTGTGCTCTCAGTGATCCAGTGTGTCTATGGGCACTACCTGGTAGCCTACCAAGATTTCTCCTGGGCACTCAGAAGCACCCTGGTGGCACCAGTAGAGGTTCTGGCTTTACAGGGGATAGCTTGACACCTCTTTTGTCTCTGGAGCTGACTTATTTGGCACACACCACTCTGTAGACATGCACCTTGACATTTTGCTCCTCAGCTCCAGGCTTCCTGGCCCAGCATTCCTGCACTTCCCCACAGCCCTTACCCAGCTCTGTGAACTCACAGCAGCTTGTGTGATTCCCCTCCAAGTTCAAACTCTCCACGTGGGAACGAAAGCATCCTGAAGGAAGTCACTCCAAGCATGTCAAACATGTTGTCTGCCTGATTGGTCTTCAGTCTAGCCGCTGCTCAAACAGAACTCCAGACCAGGAAAAAGCTTTGGTATCTTTAATAAATAAGCAACTAATCATGACAGGAGTATGCCATGCTCCAGAAAGAGATCTGATGAGCAGAAGAAGCCTGAAGTATGGCCAGATCCAACTACAGTGCCTGTTGTGGGAGCAACACAAGAGGTCACAGCCATACACCAACTGTTTTGGACAAATCCTATGAGCTAACCAACTGAGTGAGAAAACTGCTACTGAGAAGCAGGTGGAGTGCTCACTCACCCCTGCTGAAGAAAGGCCCAAGACAGAGGCAATCAGAATGGCAAACCAGAATAATGAATTTGATCTTGCAGGAGAACAGGCAGCCCAAAGCTTCGGGAGACCCTGGTGCTTCAGCAAGTGACCAAGGAAGCACTAGCCCAGCGTTGGAGCACCATCTGGTGATGAAAAGCCAGAAAAAAGTTTTCTGTAGATCCCATGTTGTCTGCTAAGGCAATTTGTGACTGTGATGCTGCTCAGGTGTCTGAGCACTGACCCCTCTGACAGACCATCCATGCTCCTCTGGCTGTCAAGCAGGAGATGTGACAACGAATCGCAGAGGAAAGCAGCCCAGACTGAGTTTGCTGCAAAATTAATGTGTGTTTTTAAATAGCAAAGAGAAAATAGTCCAAAGAGGTAAATTAGCATACATGTTAGTTATTCTGCCATTCTAAATATCATTAGTATTGGCCAAGGAAAAAGAGTGTGCACAAGAAAGAGAATCTGCCCAAATGGTATGTAGGTCCCGTAACACCGACTACTTCGTTAGGTTTTGGCATGAGTAAACTGCCCTTTGTGTAACATTTCCTTCCACTTCTAAATGCACTGGCACTGCTAGGCTTGTAAAGCACTGGTAAGAGCTTTCTTTAAGGGACAAACTTACCTGGAATCATAGGGTATGGAGCTAGGATATGCTCAAGCTTACATTTTTCTGTATTGCCAAAAGAAAAAAAATATCTAAAAGGGAAGAATATCATTCAAGTGGATGGAAAACCTATTCATTAAGCTATTCAAAAGGCTTCTGCTCATTCTTTTGCCTTCCATTTAGCTTGTGAACATCACTCCCCAGAAGAGGCCTTTTGAAGCAAAGCACAGCATTTTTCTATGCATGACCTGGTCAGACCAAACTCCATGGCAGGTCAGTATCTGCCCCACTGGAGGTGGTTTGCACCAGTCACAGTCAAAGAAGTGTGGTTAGAAGGAGGTTGGTAGCTAGAAATTATCCCTCTTCTCTTGACTAAAGTCCAGGCCATGTGTCCCAGCTGCAACAGTGGGGCGCAACTCACATCTACGCACAGCTGTCCCACTGTCCCTGGTCTCTCACAAAGAAAATTCCCTGCTGTTCAGCTGTCCCTTCTGTACCTAACATCTCTTTCAGACAGGATACCATGTGGCTGCTGTCAGTGGCTAAAAGTTTGAAGGCACAACTCCTTGATCCACTCCTACCAGAGAAAGAAGCCAACCCTGCGAAGAAGGCACAGGTAAGAACTACTGGCTTGTGTCTGTGACCAAATCTCCAAGCTCCATCCATCCATGGCTGGGAAGCTGGCTGTCCAAATGGTCTGTTGGGGTGCAAAAGTATCTACTTAGAGAGCAGAACACCTACAACTCATGGCTCCCAACACAGATCCACAAAATGGCATGCAGTGTTGGAGAAAAGCACTTGTGTGTTTTTTAGAGAGAAACTTTGTCCCGTGTCAAGTTGACTCTGCTGCACTGCAAGGCAGCTCTTACCTAACCTTTGATCCCAGATTAGATTCCTTGGGTGAAGGGTGTATTCTGCCTAGCTGCAAACAAGGCTGTTTGTTGTGCATGGATGTACTAGTGATCTGGCTGGTTTGTACCATAACTACCAACACCAACAATCCGAAACACAGGCAGCTTAAATTCCTCTGATGTTTCCCCTGCTGCCAATTCTGTTAATATTTCTTTAGTGCAAAACCTCTTTATTTGGGTGGGTTTCTTATATCAGGTTTGCAGTCAGAAAGGGTATCTGCAAAGCACTGATAACTCTTTCATTAACTAGCATATATCTTTGCTTTTGTTAAGTGATGCACTGATTCAGTTTCTTCTCCTTGACAGGAGGGTCAGAGCCAGGTTAGGTGGTCCCACTGAAGCACAGGCAAACAGAGGCTGATAGGTCCAATCCTATATTTGAGGGAGTTTTCTCATTACAGCCAAAGGTGTAATTTCTTGCCACACGTCCCCGTGGATTTGGCAGTAGAAGGTGGCAGGATGCAGGATGGAGAGTACACCCCACACAGAGAACCAGTGACATGTAGGTCAGCAGGTGCTCGATTTCTAATTTTCTGTATCACGTTGCATGAGCACAAGCTGCAGTGTAAGTGCAGCAGGAGGAGCATGCTCCAAGTCTGCAAGAGCTGATAAGCAGAGCTGTCACCGTTGAAACTACACCCCCACATGTCACATGCAATTCAACACCACACCGGAGGCTTTAGGACTCTGATCAGCAGTTTGCTCCAGAGATGGACAACCAAACTGCCTTGCCATGCAAGTCCTGCTGGAAGTTTGTCATGTTTATATCCCATTTTGACCCTACTTAGTCATTCTTCTGAAGGTAAAGGACTCGGTGTGACCTTCAGAGCCCAAGTGGAGAGATGGGAAGAGAAGCATTGACTGTTTAATTGCATAGAAAGGAGGAAGAGCCTTAAAATTAAGAGCATTCTATATCAGTAGGAGGAAAAAGTGCTTTATACTGTGATGAGCCAGAGCTCTGTAAGCTGTTTCTCCCCAGAAAGGAACAGATTGGACCATGAGTCACTCTGAAAGTAGCATGATCCTTTTATAACTCAGAGCAACAGGTCTTCCACATATGAGTTATGACGTTACTGAAGGTATGTGATACAGAAAATGCTTCATTTCCCTTCTGCCATTCAGCCATTTCCCTGGGAACCAGGCAGCACAATAAACTGATGCAGCAGATAAGCACCACTTGGTTCCTTGGTTTACTTAGAGAATAAATGATACTCATATTCCAAAACTGACTGGCAAAGTACAGGAAAGGAAGCAAGCCCAAATTCGTTTCCTAATGACTGTTGATGATTGCCTGCTGTTACGGCTCCCTTTCCCCCAGTCATGTCATTTAGTGAGCTGGAAAAAAGGTTGAATATTCAGAGTAGGGATTCCAACAAACTCTTTACTGGACACTGAAACTGTGCTGATCAGTATCATACTGGATTGTTTTACATCAAAAAGCATTAATGCTGGGGAGGTTTTCATCATGCACCAGGCAAAACTGAAGTTCCTATGTCCATTCCTTTACTCACAGATTTGATATGTAATTTTTTTGATGCTATGAGTTAACTGATCAGATAAGTGTGAACAGTTGCAAAGTTAACTTATCTTACATAAAGGCAAATCAAAAGTGTGAGCTGGATTCAAAGGCCATTCATTCACCAAACAGCAAGAGTCAACTGTATTTGGAAGTGGAGAAAACAGAGATAGAACTCTAACCTGAGAAATCCATGGGATGCATAGACTTGCCAGGTTCTGTAGGAAAGCAGGAGTTAGGAATAGCCACGTGGTAGTTTTAAGACCTGTTTCCCTCTGAATTGTTTTTTTTCTGGTTCAAATGGCAGTTAGCTCTAAGGCAACTGGCTATTAAGGGAAGGAGAAGTACAGACACTGCCAGTCCTCTGAAAGCACACGAGCCCAGGGCCTGATCTGAGAGTTGGTGCACTGTATGGCTTCATTGCTGGAGGGACAAGAACCTTGGCCTGGAACAGAGCAAGATGAGCATGTAGCCAGCTGGGAAACTAGACACATTGTACTTTCCCCTCTTTCAGTTTCCCAGCTCTCCCCAGTCCTTTGACCCAGACTCAGCCAGGGATGCCACACAGGAAGATCCAAAATGCTCATCTGTTGTGGTGGAAGTACTGACTGTCTTTCCAGCTCTGGAAGTCCTTGTGTTTAAGAGCACAGCAGGGAAAACTATTCATCCTCTTTGAAAGTAAAATCTTTTGAGAGAAGCTGGAGAACCTAAATATACCCAATGAAAAAAAGAAAAAAAGTATTCTGCTTTTATATCCACTATTTCTGGTCTCAGAACTACAAAGAAGCTGGTCAAACACTTAACCCTCTCCCTCTCTCCAAAATCAAAAGAAACAGACGTTGCAGTGGGCAGGGTTCAGAAATCTGTGGGTCTCCTTTACTTTGGGCTGGAGGCAATTCCCATTAAAAGAAGCTCACACCTCTCCCAAAGAGTGAATGCACTGTTTTCTAAACTGCCCTGTCATGAGAATGTCATTCAATTATATGTATGTCAAATGGACACTTAAAACTTACCTGAAGTTTTGAGAGCCACAGCCAAATCCCCCATGCCCACAGGCCAAACACATATTTCATGCAATTTTTTGTCATTTTCGCTTTTCAAAAGACCAAGAGGAAGGAAGATGAGCTTTATGATAAGATGTCTAGATCTCAGAAATTCAGACTCAACACTTAGTTGTAAATATCTGTTTATCAAAAAAGGAAGGGATGATTCCTAACACTTTTCCAAATACATGGAGTGATAATGATGTGTATGAAGAGGTGAATGCAAGACTTTTAGTAACATCTTCTTCCAGAGACAGGGAAAAGCCTTGTTAATCACAACCCAGTCATCTCCCATGTGTTTTTGATGAAATCCTCAGACCACATGGACTATTCTTTTCTGACAAATACAGATTCAAAGCATGACTTACTGTAAGGCGCACGGTGGAGGCCACAGTATTTGTAGCAGCAAGGTTCAGTGCAGTATATGTCCTTGTGACAGAAGAACAATTTTCCTTCGGTATCCCATCTTTGTCCATCTGTTCTTTGTAGGTTAAGATAGATCTTTGTGATCAACCAACCTGCCTTCCCAGGAAGGCAGGCTATAGGTAATCCCCATTCTTTGTTCCTGAGCTGGTGCATTTCAGCCTGCCTGAATGGCAGTGGTTAAGATTTGTCATTAAGTTTAGTTTAACACTTCAATGATTAATTATCATCACAGATGAAAATGCTCATAACTTAATGTTAGACTTTGCTCAGCTTCACTATGGGACCTCCTTTTACCTCTATCTACTAGACACAAAAGCCGTGTGCTCTTTGATTTCTTTCTACTGGCAGTTCTGCTTTCAAATCCTTTGGAACATACCTAACAGCACAGGGAATTGTCCTTGTCCCAGTGGAAGGTGAGTTCCTTCTTACACTTACATTTTTAGAGGTATCAACTAGGTCCTTATCCATTTAGTGGCTAACATGACAGGTTAAATCTAGCTTTGATGAGAGCACCATCCAGCACCATGTCAAAAGACACACCAGACATCTACAGTATGGATGTCCATTAGCTTCCATCTCCCAAGCTCCCTTCAAATTTTTTAAAGTGTTAAACCACCATTAACCCCATTGAAGTTAAAATAAACCTCTTCAAGGTCTAGCACAAAGTTCTAGCAAGACTGTGTAGTTTTAAGACTTATTTCTTCAGGTGGTAGTTTTCTGGTGGGGGGAACGGAAAGCAGAACGAAGGTGCAGCATTGCTTGATGCAGGGCATGCTTTCCCACAAACTGTGATAGGAAAGGGCTTGGCAAGGGGATATGGGTTATATTTAGAGAAATACTAAAGAATACTGGCAACAGAATCCTTGTCTAGGATATGTTCATCCTCATACTGAACATGTCAAAGACACTTGAGAAAACAAGCTGCCAGAGCACAATCAGAAAAAGCTGATAGCAAAGCAATCTAAAATCAGTCCTTGCTTTTACCTGGTTCTTCCAGTTTCTCTCCTTTGCTGACAGCTCTGCTGCCAGTAAAAAAGCTGTTCAGCATTCATCCTTAAGCTGTCCCTAGACTCAAAAACTCTCTATGAAAACAGAGTACAAAAGAACAACTGCTCATCTAACTGTGGTGGTTTGTCATAAGCATAACAAACATACTACACAACTTGCATGACTTCATGGGAAAAACCATTGCCCAAAGGCATAAAGAGTTTGGAACAGTCCCCTAACAAATATTCCAGAATTCGGTCTTTTGAGACTGGGCAGAGGTAGAATTTAAATGCTTTTAAAAAAAGGCATCTGAGACACAAGCCTGAGATACAGGCCAAGTAGTGTTTACACACAAGGGCCTCAAGAGGCCACAAAGATGTAGGCAGATGAAAAAAGTGAGCAGAGTGCAGAGTAACTTGGTCTTAGCACTGCCTGGCAGAGCAGCACGAAGATTTGAGTCGCTGAAGTACTGGCAGGCAGGAGGGAATCTGCAAGAATTTCCATGCCTCAGCCTAAAACTCACTTAACTTTACCTCCACAGTTTTGGGACAACTTCTGAGCATTAGCGTTTACCTCACCAAAGATAAAGCAGGAACATGAGGGAAGTGTGCAGCAGTCTTTAGCCTGGAAGCAGAATGCCTCAGAGGAATGTCTTCATTTTGCATGAAGACTGCTATTTGGACGATCTTGTGAGATTACAGAAAATGGGGCTTTTGAATTATTTTACTACCAGAGAAGGATGGGTAATGAGTGTCATGGGAGTAGAGTCATTAAGCAACAAATGAGGAGGAAAAGCCTTTTGGTTTTCATTAGCAATGTGAATAGCAACATGCATTTCTTCCTTGCTGGAGATGCCTTTGATCATATACACAACTATTACCAAGTGACCAGTAACTGATGAGAGTGCAATAGTTTTTTGTGTCTGCCACATGGGCAGGGAGGAATTCCTGAGGTCTGGTACTTCAGTCTTTACAATGCAGTATTATCACACTTTATCTGTTTCTGTGTCGTTGGAACTAAAAAACCCCCTAATGTTAATGTTTCTAATTAAAAGAAAAAAAACGG
>VZRQ01003012.1:251354-262657 GCA_013397975.1 Machaerirhynchus nigripectus | reverse complement strand
AAAAGAGCCTTTTTGCCTTCTTCTTGGCCACTACTCTGTATTTTTAGATCTGGGAGACTTTTCAAATCTACTCACATTCGGAAAACTTATTTTTCGCTCTTCATTAAGTCTGATATTAAGTGGTGTTACTGGGTATGTGATCAGCTTGGGTTGCAGAATTGTCTGAAACTAAACAACAAAATGCTTTTCCTCAGTTGTTGGACACCAGTGGAATCCAAACCAGTCTGAAGATAAACAGGGCTGTTTGATCACCTCATTTGACTATCAGTTACAGGATTACGGAGGTTGGTTTGGCACGGCCTGGTTTTGGGTAGTGGGGGCCTGCAAAGATGGCTGCAGTGAGAAGCTGCTGGAAGCTTCCCACCATGTCCAGCAGAGCCCATGGCTGATGGCTCTGAGGATGGACATGCTGCTGGCCAGAACTGGGCCAATAAGAGAGGCTGGTAATGCCTCTGTGATGACATATTCAAGAAGAAAATCAAAACAAAGTTGGGGGTTTTTGCTTCTAGCCAGGGAAGAGGAGGAGGTGAGAGCATGTGAGGGAAACAACATGGCAACACCAAGGTCAGTGGAAAAGGAGGGGCAGGAGGTGCTCCATGTGCCGGAGCCGAGGTTCCTCTGCAGGCCGTGGTGAAGACCATGCTGAAGCAGGTTGTCCCCTGCACCCCATGGCTCCACGGGGAATGCAGAGCTCCACCTGCAGCCCAGGGGGGAGGTGCCCATGCCGGAGTGGGTGGATGCCTGGAGGAGGCTGTGATCCAGTGGAAGACCCAGTGGAGAGAGGGGGCCCTGCTTCCAGGCTGGAGCAGCCTGTGGACTGCACCCTGTGGAAAGAGAGACCCACGCCGCAGCAGCTTTGGGAGGGCTGTGTGCCCTGGGAGGGACTCACGCTGCAGCAGGTGCGGTTTGGCTGCTGCTCGTGAGAGGGGACCCACGCCGGCAAGTTCACGGAGNATTACCCTCCTCTGATTCTGTTAGCAATAAATTTCACTCAGCAACCAAGGTTGAGCCTTGAAATATTTCTCCCGCTCTCCTTCTCTCACCCATGGAGCCTCCGCTAACCTTTTTTCCTCTTTTCTCTCCTTTTACCCAGCTGTGGTAGGGGAGGGTGAGTGAGCAACTCTCATGGGTGCCTGGCGTTGGGCCAGTGTCAAACCATGGCAGAAGTTTAAGTTACTCATAGTCAGAATTGCTCCGTTTACTCATTTGGTTAAGCAAGTGATGTGGCACAAAGTTGAAGGCAAAGATTTTGTCCTGCCCTCCTCTTTAATTGTTGCCCGATACATATATTTACATAACCTCTTGGGCCAAAATGGTGTGAACCGTGGCCAGAATTATATTTAATCTTGCTTTGTTCTGGTTTGTTTAGCAAGTAGTGTCAAATTTTTGCGTTTCCTAAGATCATGAGACAGTTGATTTGCAACCAGAAGAGCTACTATATGTGTATATATAACTTGAAATGCCAAACTTAAACTTCAACTAAAGCATATTCTTAAAAAATAAGCATTATTAATGCAGTTTGCTAGATCAGAAGAGTCAATAAGCCATAAATAGGTATGTAATATCTGAATATGCTACAACGTAGTAGGTGTAATACAGTCTTTTCAGACATGCATGATGCAAGAGGTTATCATGTCTTCTGTTTCTGTCATAGCTCCTTGAAGTGCTGAGATGGATGTCCTAGTGTGGAATGCTGGATGAAACCTGCTGTTGAGATCTTGTCACAGTATGGTTTTGAGTAACCTCTCTGAGCAGCCCATCCTAAGGTAAGGGGACAGGGAAGTTGCTTGCATTGCTCCCTTGCGTTGTGGAGCAGATGAAATGTCTTGCCATGCTGTGATTCTCCTGAAATCAAGCAGTCTCTTGGTGACCACTTCTTTAATCTTGCAGTTGAAAGGCAAACACTATTACTGAACTCTTTTTTTTTGTCTGATTAATTTGATAAATTGCAT
Organism: Machaerirhynchus nigripectus; assembly: GCA_013397975.1. Classification (NCBI taxonomy): domain Eukaryota; kingdom Metazoa; phylum Chordata; class Aves; order Passeriformes; family Dicruridae; genus Machaerirhynchus; species Machaerirhynchus nigripectus. Next base: position 260,705 of record VZRQ01003012.1, on the reverse strand, counting down.
TTTACAAAATATTGAATTTGCAACTGGATAAACCATTTCTCTTACTTTCCTCTCAGTTTTATTCAGGAAGTAGCCATAATGGCTGGGAAAGCTCTGTGATGACTGCAGTTCAGTTGCTCACCAGACGGAAAGAGCCCTGACTGCTCAAGGCGAGTATTTAGCTAAGACTGGCCAGAAATCTGAATTCATTCTTGATTATCTAGATTCAAGCAAACTACTCATGTTTGGGCAGCCTCTTCGGTAGCCCTGAGAAGCCACAATTGACAATTTATTCTCACCCATTAAGTCAGGTCCCAAACACTATTACCAAGTCCTAATAACTGCTGTGAAAATTATAAATATGCTGGCTTTAGGAACTGGCAACTCTGTTTAGCTCTGTCTCAGGCAGACTGCCTTTTCAATGCTTCATTAGGGAGCTGGGAAATTGGAGCTAATGGATGGACTTTCTGCAGTTTTCCTCTTTTCTAACATCCAGTGACCACTGGATGGCACTGAGGTTACTGTCCTGCTCACAAACACACTCTAAGAAGCCTCACACTTTGATTTTAGGAGTTCTGGGAAGTCGTCTGGGACACTGAATTTGGGTTATTTGTTTGGACATACATAAGGCTGGTTGCCTCAGCTCTTGTAGGTTCTTCTCCTCTCACTTACTGCCCCCGCTTTGGGTCTGCTTACAGCTAACTAATGCTTGCTTTAAATCTCCACACAGGTGTGTATGGAGCCTCAAAGCGGTTGTGAGTGCATGCTGTCCTATCACACTGGTGGGTGAAGAAGATAAGCAGCCCTAAGTGTTGTATTAATCCCTACGCTACACCACTGGCACTGGCTACAGAGTAATTTCAAAGGATCTGCCAAAGCATACAATTGTTTTAGGTACTGGCAGCATCTCACAAAGTTCACTGATTATCCAGCCATCTTAATGCCCATGGCTTCTGAAGACTTCCCATGCTGAAAGCACACGAACTATAACCCAATATTTGCAGAAACCCAAACACCCAACATTTTAAGGTATTTGTAGATATCTGACCTTAAATCTTCTTATCTGTTTCTAAACATGTACTCTGGTGAGGTATTCAGATTTGTTTGTAGTGGAAATGCCACTAATCACTTTTTATTATGTTGGCTGAAGGCTTGAGCCACAAGTACAGAATTAGCAGGTTTTATGTGTGCTTGATCCACTCAGTGCAGCCAGCGTGGTGGTACACCTGGAACTGGGCATGGACGTGAATCTCAATGGTGGCAGCAGAAATGATTTCTTTACAGGTTCCATCTCAAACTCAGCAGGATTTTGGGTTCATTTGTCCTCCTGGCCCCTCTTTAGATGCTGGGTGCTGATGCCTTGAACAAGTTAATATCCCTTCTCTTAATCTCTAGGTTGTGTTTGATAAGCAAACCTAAGCAGCTTTTCAGGGAGACGGCTCTTCAGGCTGCCAATGCCAGTTTGATTTGCTTTTGTGGGGCAGGCCAGAGCTGGCCAGTAGTCCAAGTCCTCTTAGTGCAAGGACACAAGCAAGGAGTGGGCCATGAGATACGGACTCAGAAGGAAGCACAAGGGAGAATGGTGAGCGAAACCCCCCTTTCATTCTTATCATACTGGCAGAATAGTGGTGTGGGTGCTACTGCATGGCACCTGGCTGTAATGCCGGCGTGCCTCTGACAACAGCTAGCCAAGAGAGTGGTCTGCAGGTGATGGCACCTTGTTGCTTAGCTCTGCAGCTCTGCTAAGTGAAAGATGAAGCTGGGGTACTCAGTCTGAAAGAGCCAGGAACTGAAAAATCACTTTGATTAAGGTAGCCAGATGCCAAGTGCTTGATTCTTTTAAACTATTTTCAGAATTCTGGATTAAAAGGGTTGTTCTCCCCTGCTCTGCTCCCTCAGACTTTCAGCAGATTAAAGGCAGGTCATAATTGCTTTGTGAAAGCCCAGTTTGCAATACACTAGCTTTCAGAAAGGAATTTCAGACTATATATACATGACTAATATTGGAAAAGTCTGAACACATAGGGCACCATTTTCTGGTGTCTGTTTAGATGTGTGTTTCTACACAGCAGATACACATCTAGGCACCAAACTACGTTAAAGTGCTCAATGTCTCTTTCACTACCAGTTAGCTCCATCCAAAACCATACATCAAGGAATTCAAGAAATCTTAAGCTGTGCACGCTTAGTTCATGACTTCAGAGATGCTACATGCTTGTTCTTATTAAAACTGGACATTACTTTAATGCAGAGAGGAAATTTGGGAGAAGAGGCTAATTTATTTATTTTTTTGAAAGAGACTTGGTACTTGTGTGTAAAAACAAAATACTGAGACGTTTAATAGGCACACGTGGCCAAAACATTATCAAGTGTTGATTTGGTTTAGAGAAATAGATGGCAGTGGAATATTGAGTTTTTTAAAGTGTCTGTTCTTCTGAGAATACCATAAGCTAATTTTAAATAGATATAAACTCTGCTAGTTGTTTTTGATTTTGCAAGGACCTCATCATTCTGCAATCAGTCTGAACTCAAGCTTGCTGGTGTCCAATGCCTTTGAGAGTACTGTGTTCTGTGTGACATTCAAAGTACCTGACCACAGTCTGTCCCAGGAGCTACTGAAGCTGTGTTTGATGCGGTGTATAGATATACAGCACACAGCCACAGGGATTTGAATGCCCAGAGCAATCTTAACATCATTCTTCTCCCAGCTAGTATGTTTTTCCATTTGATTTTCTCTTCGTTTTTTGACTGTGTCCTTTCAGTGGACACTGACAATCCAAACAGTTCTATTTTGTCCAGAGAGCTTGTATTTACATACTTTTGGCTCTTTGGCAAGTTAATGAAAATAAAGATTGTATACTCAAGGATTTTTGGGCAGGAGGGGGAACAGTTGAGTTCTATGGAGCTGTTGACTCACATGGCTGTCTGTCTCTTTTTACAAAGCCAACTATATGTAAAAGGGGAGGCTTTTTATGAATCAAGTGGTACTTAGCTATGGTTTGGTCCCCTTCAATTCTTGATTTGAAAAATCTGTTCCACTGTCAGAAATCTGATGTCTCTATGGAAAAGAATCCTTCCAGTTTCTATCCCCTCAAATTTAAAGAATGTTAAATTGACAATTTCTGGGCTATGCGAATGTATTTTAAAGTACTCATATCTGCAGAAGTAAACTAAACATGGTCTAAATTTCTCTAAGTAATAAACATGCTGCTTCTAATCAGCAGCAGCTCTACAAGGTGTGAGTGTGGGTGTGTGTGTTTCTGTGGGTGGTAGTACATTAGCTGTTGTGACCTGCAGGAGATACTGGTTAAGGTCTGTCTGCACAGCACCGTGTGAACTGAAGCCACTGATGTCTGCATGGGAAAAGTTGGTGCTCATTCTGAGCAGCTGAGCTGACATGTTCTCACATCTCCTGGCTTCTTCCTTGCTTCCATATCTGGTGTTGTATGCGCTCTGAGACTGATATAACTGAGGTCTGATGTAACTAGCAAAACTTCTTGCTTTTCCCTTTCCTATTTTCCAGAGTTGGCAGATATGACTCTCACCGTCCTCCAGGTGCCATGCAACAGTCAGAAACCATAGTTTGAAAGCAACCTCATGCTCTGACCTTGAAAACTGGTGTTTTTAAAAATAGACTTCTGAGGTGTAGATGGAAAAATGCTTAAAGCACTCTTATAAGCAAAACCCAGGATGGAGCCAAACTTTCCCAAACATTTCCCTATTGTGGCAGAACCTGCACAAATAAGCCAATTCATCCAAATAGGCTGAAGTGGGAAGGGACAGACAAGCTGCCACGATGTTGCCGAAGCAGCAGCATTCTACACACAGCACCTGGGACACCAGAACAGAAAGGCTGCCCTGCAGAGTTGCAATAGAAGGGGCTGGAGTGTACGGGGGCAGTGCCATACTGCTGTGTTTAGGCGAGTGGCCTGACATGGTGGCTGTGCACTGTCACACAAGCAGAGAAGGTACAGTACAGCTAAGAGAGCCAAGGCTCCTGAGGCATGTGCAAAAATGTCACAGAACTTAAGTAGCATGAATGATAACCAAATTTAATCTCCATCCTGAAAAAAAGAGACGATGAACAGAAGAGGCCAAGAACTGAATGCATATTAGCATCAAACACAAAGATGTCAAGGAGATCCTCATATAAAGCAAGCAGGAGTCAACATCACTAACATTATCCCCTTCAATACTGTAAAAGAAGTGTGACAGGTCGAGGCAGGTGATTCTTGCCCTCTACTCCCCTGTTGTGACACTTCACCTGGAATACTATTTACTACTCTGTGGGCCCCAGCACAGAAAGGATGCAGATTTTTAGAGTAAATCCAGAGTAGGTCACAAAGATGATCAGATGGATGGAGCACCTTTCCTATGAGGAAAAACTGAGAGAGCTAGGATTGTTCAGCTGGAGAAAAGAAGGCCTTGGGGTGATGTTATAGCAGTCTTCCCGTACCTGAAGGGAGCCTACAAGAAGTATGGAGAGGGAGTTTTTACAAGAGCGTGAAGTGATAGGAAAGGGGGAAATGGCTTGAAACTAAAAGAGAGTAGGTTAAAATTAGATATTAGGAGAAATTCTTTACTGTGAGGGGGGTGAGGCACCAGAACAGGTTGCTCAGAGAAGCTGTGGATGCGCCATCCCTGGCAGTGCTTAAGGCCAGGCTGGATGTGGCCCTGAGCAACCTGGCTAGTGGAAGGTGTCCCCTGACCATGGTAGGGGAGTTTAAACTGGATGACCTTTAAGATCCATCTCTCCCTTCCACCGTTGGCTGCTGTGCTAAGGTGTGGCTGTGTTCTTCCCCAGGGACTCTTGGAACTGGCACAAGCCCCACTGGAGCTGCTGCTCTGTGTCATGGCTATAAAGCTTTCCAGCTGCTGCCATGTGTCATGGCTCCCAGAAATGCTAGTGACACACAGGCATTTTGTATCTCTTGAGTCCCTGCTGGGCACACTTGCCCAGGACACAGCCAGAGCAGCTCCTTGAGAGGCACTGTCTCCCCCATGTCCTCTCTCCTGTGTACAGGTGTTGCATTAAGAGTGTAGACATTTGGCAGAAGATAAACTCTGGCATCCAGTTGGTCCTGAGAGATCACGGGGGCTGGATGCATCTAGACTTCATTTCTGATTGTAAACATTTAGGCACTGTAAGTCTGGTCATGTTCAGTGAGATTCCAGGTGCAGAGATAGTGTGGGTTACACCAGAAATCCGGCCACTATGGTGATCCTAGATTCCCGAATGGTGCAGGTCATGAATTCATTGCTGTAAGTCTGGTCAAGCTCACTAAGAAGTTTCACAAACACAGATGTGTTCCTGCTCTGCCCAAAGCTGGTCCATGACAGAGGCCTCTTCCCGGGAGAGTGAGGGAAAGCAGGCAGCCACACGTGGCCTGTGTCACCTCTGTCCTGTTTAGCCACACATGGCTTTGTCACCTCTGTCCTATTTAGAGGAACAGCCTATTAACTATTTTTTGACTTGTGAAGAGCAGATCCTGAAGAGGGAAAATGGCAGCAGATCCGTTGGGGAAATTTGTAAGCTAATGTTTTTTGAGACCAAGGTGATGTTTAGAAGACACCATCAGTATCTCTTACTCTCTAGTGACTATAGATGGGCTGGAGGAATACCGAATATGCTTCTGTATGTCTCCCCTGATTCAACTGTATAGTGTTTTGTCAGGACTTCTGTTTCTAGATAACTCTGCAACAGAAAGCAGTCAATAGTAGCTTATTTTTGGTTATTCTTCCCCCACATAATGCTTTTGTTTTGCACTTTTGCTCATTTGATCAGGTCCAGAGATAATCACTGACTGTCCCTGTTCCTCTTATCATTGACACTAATGTCAAGAGTTGGGCTGAGTTTGCATAACCATTTCTGTAAACCCTGATTTTCAAAGGAGATGCAATATGGAGTATATCCAAGAGCCAACATTTATTCTTAAAACAAAAGGTATTTTCAAAGCCAAAGCTGTGGTGTAAGACCAATCTGACCCATTCACAGGACCAGTTCAACTTCCTTCACCAAAATATTCCTGTTCTTCTTCGTTAGGTTAACCTCAAGTAAAATTCTAAATTGCCTCTAAAGCTGTTATTTGGCTGCATGTAGCTCTACATCCACAGGAGGGGGCACTTGAATAAAATTTTGAGCAGTGCCGAATACCTCTCTTTTCATTCCTCCTTTTGCGCAGAGTGGCTCTGTGTGTTGGAGAAGGGGAAGAACTAAAATACGATGAAGGTGCATGGAAACTAAATAATCCATCAATCCTGAAGTATATTTCTGAGCTCTTCTAATAAGTGGAGCTTGCACTGTTTCAGTCATGGTTTGCTTTAAATCAACTAATACAATATACAATACACAAAATATATAATAAAATAGAATACAATATAATACAATACACAAAAAGTAATCCATCAGAATAAATAAAACACTGAATCACATTGTTCCTTGGTCTGAAAATTTTGTTCTTTACTTCAGCAGGCAATATGGCATTTTACATGGAAGCCTTTTTTCATGCTTAACATCGATGCACAGGCATCTAAAGGGTTGAACTGGACTAAAGAGCAAACTGCTAGTGGTTCAGCAGACTGAAAGATCTAGAGTTCTTAGTCTGGTGCAGAGAAATTGTACTACAGTTTCACCTCATCTTTGTTTAAAAAGGGATTTGCTTCCTACACCTGCGTGGAGTACATGGAGGTATGCTTCCTGAGAGGAGCAATAAGTGAAGGAAAACGTATTTCCACAGGCATTACCAGTAGTCTGCACTTCAGCTATGCTGATGGGTCAGACCTTTCTGAGGGACTAGGGCTGAGCTGAGCATTTTAAATGTAGATGTGTAGCTCTGCTAGACCATGTTTCTTGTTCTTTGCCCCTCTCTAAGGCCTCTCTGGTCTTTCATGATTGACAAGGTATAGCGCTTGGGAAGAACTGATTTCTAGCTCCTGTGGACTTAAAGATTTTGAAATCTGAAACTATGAAAGAAGCAGGCACGAGTTTAAATGCCAGCAGGAGTGAGACTTGCTTCTACCAGTAGAGTCAATAGCAGGTTTTATATGTATTTCCCCTCCTCCTTCCACTCTTGCTTTTGTTCAGTTTAAATCTAAACTCTGGATAAGGACACTGTACTGCTCATGACTGGAGACAGAGCTGTCTTCACTGGAGCATCAGGCTCCTACATGGAACTGCAGTGAAGATGTCTCAGCAGAGATCCACTACTGCCACAGCATGATTCCTGCTCATAGATCCAAAGCTTCTCCTGAGCCAGAACAGATTCCTTTAATCTGGGAGAGGACAGTGAAGAGGTGACTGCTGATTTTGGTACTCAGATTGTAACACGGAGGAGAGGGAAAAATTAGAGAGGAGGTCTGATATAACTAGCAAAACTTGCTTTTCCCTTCCCTATTTTCCAGAGGTGGCAGATATGACTCTCACTGTCTTCCAGATGCCATGCAACAGTCAGAAACCATAGTTTGAAAACAACGCCTGTAACAAGAATTCTTAGGTATCGCAGGGTTCTAGAAGAGGAAAGAAAAGAGAGGAAGTGTTGAGGGTCCATTACTGAATTTATCACATTAACCCTATTCTTGCTAGTGATATATCCGTAATAAATTAATTATTTTGCTGCTGCCCATGTTATGAACTCAATGTAGGAGAACAGACATGTAGCTGGATTGTTTGTGTGTTACTTCCCTCTTGCTTTTATCTGCTCTTATGATACCATGGGTTGCATTTTAAAGCCTCTCAGCACTGGCCTAACTGCGCTCTCTGACAGCTGCAGTCAAGTTCTGGTTTGCCTGACTGCTTACAGTTCTATGGGTGAAATTCTGGCTGACTGCAGTAAGAACAGAATTGGAGCAGTTCAAGCTCTTCTAAAAATACCACTTCAAGAGATTGCTGTAGGAAAACACCATGATTCTGCATCTCAAAGAGTGAACACCTATTAGGGCCAACATCAATGTATGTGGAACCTGAGGCAGGGAAGGAGACACTTTTTTTGCTGATGTGAGTTATGGGGGAGAAGGCAGGACCTAAATATCCTGGTCCCAGGCAGATTGGTTGAACCTAAGACGCATTGTTTTAAGTTATGCCAAATGACATCCTGTTGATGTCTTTGATTTCTCACAAGACATTTCATCCTGCTTCAAAGCCCTTGACTATTTGAGAACTATTCAAGGTCAGCTACCACCCCACTTAATATTGCTGCTTTTCAGAGAAGGCATCTGCTGAACTGTGGCTACTTAGTGTATCTGTAACAAAGCTAGGACAATTTTCTTTGATTCTTATTTTCTTTCTTGAGAAAGACAGCTGCTTGGCTCTACTGACAGCAATGCAATTTTAAATTCCTGAGACTCCAATTAAAAACTAGATCTGTTTCCAAAACACTATTAAGGACACACCAGGGGATAAAGGATTTGAATTTATTGTCATGAATATAAAGCTCATCTCCTTATTTGTGGCCAAAGACAAGCCTTTCTGTCTTGCAGGGTGAAAGAGTACTCATCCAACAAAATGGAGACTGCAACTAGTGCTTTTCCCTTTGTGAGATGTCTAGATTTCAGGAGCTGGCAGTGGTGAGATAAATGTACTATTAGGAGTGGTGATCTAATAAAACAGCTGGCAGTCTTTCTGTGTCAAATCTGCCTTGTGTCCAGCACACAAGGCAGATTGTTTTCTGTGAGACACTTAGGACTTGATGTTCCCAAATGTGTGCCATCTATCTCCATATCAGACAGCCAAATATGCAAAATTGCTACTTGCTATTTTGATTCAATATTACTTGAGAAGTACGCCTGGTAGTACTTCTTGTCTTATGAGCATTCACTACTGGGATCTGCCAAAAAAAGGAGATGATGCTGTGAGCTGTAGCAATTCAGAAATAGGCTCTGCCTCAGCTCTGCCTAAGCTTGCTCTGCCAAAGCCTTCAACATCAGTTCGACTCCTTGTCTCTTGATGGTGATTACAGTGAGCTCAGAAGAATTAAGCTAAATCTTCAGTTGTTTGAGAGCAGCCACCCCATCTCTCCTTCTTCTGAGTTATGTGGGTATAGACCTGAATCCATCCTTCACCAAGAGACTGGAAAACAAGTCGTCTCTATGGGTACCAGCAAATGTCACTCTGTAACTGCAGCTGATGCACCACTAATTGCCAAAAGCAGATACGTAGCAATTGGGGGTGTCAGAGCTACTGAGGTGATTGCAGATCTCAATGCACAGCTACTGGGGCTCAAAGAGGACAGACTATGATTTTAATGTTGGATTCAAAGTAAGGCTATTATGTAAAGCCAATAATAGGCCTCTGTAACTGCTCAGCATTGTGCATGGTGTTCAAGCCAAGCAGGGCCAGGTTCTGGCCATAAGGAAGTCTAGTTTGATTGAGTTATA
>VZRQ01003012.1:212155-247031 GCA_013397975.1 Machaerirhynchus nigripectus | reverse complement strand
CCTGCCTTCCTGCCTTCCTTCCTGCCTTCCTTCCTGCCTGCCTGCCTGCCTGCCTTCCTGCCTTCCTTCCTGCCTGCCTTCCTTTCTGCCTTCCTGCCTTCCTTCCTGCCCTCCTGCCTCACCTCGCCGCCTGGCCGGCCGGCCTGCCTCTTTAGTTCTGTAAGCTAACTTCCACGGGGAGCTCTTTCCTTAGGGCAGTACCTACAGAGATGGGCATGATCTTCTGTAGAGGAAAAAGATCCTGAAGGACTGAGGACAACTTTAAGCCCTGGGAATGCTTGGGTAACAGGCCTTTCTTACCAAGAGGGTGGAGAGCTCTGCCTAAAAACCGAGGTTAATGGAGTTCAGGAAGATAAGCCCTCCTTGAAGGAACTCAGCATTTTGCATGACTGAACCCTATAAAGTTCTTTACTCTTGCAAGCCTCAGCATGAGCTGTGATCCAGTTTGCTTGGCAAGGATGAGTTTAGTCTGTCAGTATCTGCTCTTCATTCCTCTGTAAAAATAGTTTCACAAAAACCCATTGGCCCAAATTTGCAACCTGAAAGAGCATGTGGGAAGGAGACTGTTTACTCAGCTGTGGCAACTGATGTGAAGTTAGCTTTCGAATACCAAAAATTAGTATAGTGAAGCACAGCCACGGAGTTTCTCACAGGTGGATGGATGCATAGTGTAACTTTGGTATGAGTGCACCAAGGACACAAAGTGTGCTTGCATTTTCCTGTGCAATTTCATCTTGTGTTATTGTTTCCAGAATCTAAAAGCTTGACTGTTGTTAACTTCACTGTTGAATGTCTTGTAGATCTCCTGATAGTACCAGTGCAGTATAAATATTTTGTACCTACTTTCTAAAACTAATACCTCGCTTGATAAAAATATTGGCAAGTTTTGTACCTGTCACAGTAGAACTGGGAACCTCCTGAGCCCAAGTCTGAGAACAAGGTGCATCAAGAAGGCCATGTCTTTTCTTGTAAACTCTAGCTTTATCATCATCTCTAATCACACCTTCTGCTAGTATAATTAGGAAATTTACAATGTCTTGAGTAAAATCAATGCTAAAAAAAGGGAACTACTGTAATTCTCATATTCTTTCCTTGGTAATTCTATCATGCAGGCTTAGAGCTACCCACTTTTCTGCTCTCTGAGCAGAAACTCTTGATTTGGAATAGCATAAAAAAAGTAAGGTCTTTCTTGGTTTTCAGTCCATTTCCCAAAGTAGCTTCTAAAAGCCAGGAAGCCAGTAAGTGAGATGTGTGTTTCAGAGACCAGTAGATATCTTGGCTTGAAAGGTAATTAAAGCAGAAATATTTTCAGTGCAGTTCCCTGCATCTAACTACCAAATCCTTGTTCACGTGTTGGAAGCAGACCAGCTGAACCATAAACTGACTTAACTTAATCAGAGCAAAACCCTTATGTACATGGACTCTCTAAATCAGTTTCTTACCAAATTAAGATAACTCAAGAAGTGCCTCAGAGTGGTTGTTTCCACTTTCTGGGAAGCATCTGTTTCAGTAATTTGGAGATGGATTTAAGAAGCAATGCTGTTTGTACACAGAACCCCACCACTCCATTCTGCCAGGTGTCATGTCATTCTCAAGCTGGTGATGTGTACTGTTTTGATAGACGGATGAAGGGAAAGCATAATTTTCCTTATCTTCAGCTTTCCCTGTGTCTATGTCTGTTTACCATGCAGGTGTAAACAAGACACTTCTCCATAACTCCATTGCTCCTCCATTACTGCTCACAGTCCCTTCTCCTTTCCCAGCCTATCTGCACCATGTAAATGTTCTTGAAAGCTCTCAGAGCTGCCTCCTTCCTCCTGCCAGACCAGTGAAGCTGGCTGTCTTGTTTCAAGAACAGAAAGGTGAGCTGTATGACACAGAGCAAGACTTCTCCATTCCCAAAACCCTTCACACTTACGATCAGAAGATATGACTGCCATTTACACTGTGCTTGTGGTGAGGGAGGCTTCAGGGCTGGGACGTGAACTGTATCCATTGAAAAGCAGGATGGTTTCCTATGATTCCCATCGCATCATGGGTGCGGATGTGCTGGAAAGAGATAAGATGTGATGAGGGAGTTACCTAATGCTTTTGACAGACTTTCTCAGTCTAAGGCACGTGGAATATTACTGCTACTAATGATCAATGAAGCAGACAAACAAGATCTTCTTCTAGCAGTAATTTGAATATGGGAGTATTGAGGCATGTGTTCTATGATTGCCAATCACCTGTTTTGCAGTAATCACGGGAGTGCTTGAACAGTGTTACAACCACAGGTGTCAGCACCTTTGAGCATTCATTTCCTGCTGACACACAGAGGTCTGTAATGGATGCATAATGTGCTCATTTAGTGACAAACATTTCAGTAAACCAGTGACATTAACTAGTGAAACCAAGCAGTTTTGAGCCGTGTGCAATTTCCAGTCCTGACCAGATGCTGTCTACAATCTAGGCTCTGAAAAAAGGTCCATAGGAAGGCACCAGGTAATCTTACAGGCACCTACTGCTAAGAAATCCTGTGTGTGTGCGTGAATTCACACAGCTTCTATGGGAAGGTAGTTTACATCAGTGGAGTTTGTACTTAGTCTGAGCTGACTGTTTCCAGTGAAACTTGACTGCCTATACCTCACTGGTTGACTGTCTTGTACTTACCTTGTTCCTCTGAGATGGCTTCCTAATTCAGATCTCACCGGGTCCCTTCAAATTCTTCTCAATCCTGTGCAGTAAAGCAAAGAGAAGCATATGAAACAGCAGTCTTCTTGGCTGCTCTCTCTCAGGAACTAAAGATGCTCTGTAGACTCAGGGTAAATTGTTCAGCTAAGAATTAATAAGAAACACACAAAATGAATGTCTTCTACAGGCACTTGCACTGGTAGAAATTTAGGCTCTTCCATGAGGGAACTACAAAAAACAGCGACTTCCCACAGTGTGTTTCTGCAAACTCTGGTGATGGAATGAGCCTGATCCCGACAAGGCATCTGTATTTGGGAAGCCTTTAAAGCCTAGTTTGAGAATGCTGAAATTTCTTTATATGTTGGCACTGGCCTCTTGCTTTTGATGTAACAAGACCATGCCAGAGACTGCAGTTTTAGGGTGATAGCCTGATTGCCACTGCTTTATATTCATAGCCTGCCTGGAAACCACTGGAAACCAGTGCCTGAAGTACATACCTGGGCATGAGAGACATGTGTGGGATGAGAGACATATCCTGATTCCTTTTGCAAGCTATTGCTAATTTCAAAACACCACTGTAACAACAGAATTAGTTCAATTCACCCAGTCAACACCTTAAAAATATTAGCATCAGCTGGAGCTGTGTTCCTTGTTATCTTCACTGAGCTAGAACTGCTTAACTACTTTTCTGATATGCATGTGGATGTGTCAGAGTATGATAGGCCCCCACATGAACACTGACTGTGTAGTCAGAAGTAAAGGACAGCTTACACTGCCCAGTTCTTCTAGTTACAGCCATGATTTTGTTCTTGAGGACACCTGCAAATAGTATAAAGATGCCTACAGAAGTCCCATGAGAAAAATCAGGACATAATGATGAAGATTTTTGGAGATCCTACAAAGTAGAACTCACCAAGTAGGGCAGCTAGGAGATGGCATGTGCTGAAAAAAGATCAAGAAGTTACAAGGATTAGTATGAAAATCTAGGGAAAGACCTGTGGGAAAATCCTGTGTGCTGGTCAAGTAAGTTTGTTTTTGTTTAGGTTATATTTGAGCAATTGGAAAGACTAAACCAAAACTGCAGCAGCTAATCAATATCAAGAAAGAAAAAAAGCTGTTCAAACTTGTTATTAGTATGCTAAAAGGCACATCCCTATGCTAACCAGGTATCAAGCCAGGTTTAAAACTTGATAACTTGATTAACGGGAACTGAACATAATAAATAGGGTGGTGGTCTTTATCTGAATAGCCAGGACTGGAAAACTGAGACATGTTAATCGTCTGGGATATTTAACTTGAAAACATAGATGGACATACAAAGAAATAGGCTCAGTCCCATCTAAATATCAGGGCTGAGATTTGACTCAGCATCATCTGTTGACAGTGTAAATGCCTGTTTCTCTGTCAGTTCTACTTATATGCATTTATCACCAGTTTTCTCTGGTCTGTGCCCAGTATACTCACTATGTATAGAGCTGGTCTCTACTAGTCCTTGCACTTGCAAGGTGACCTGAAGAGCTTCAGGGCAGACTATAAATAAGTAGTTGAGGACAAGATGTACCAAAGAGCTCAAATAAAAGGATTTTTATTCCACTGAAAGACCTGCACAACCATATATTTTCTTTGTTATGAAAAAAGCATGAAGATTACAAAAGTTGCCATTTTCTGCGCCTGCATTAGCATTACTTGCCAGAAACATCAAAGTCTTCCTGTGTCTCAGGCTCAGCTTGGTATGTGTGCACAGGTGGGCTTCCATTGCACCTATGCATGCAAGGGCTGTAGTTTTCTCATGCCTGAGTAAGGGCAAAGACATGAGTGCTGTGCTATCTGTTGTGCAAACTGTAAAGGGGAGTTAAATTTCTGAATAGGATATGGAGGACAGGCTTGGTTACACATTTGTTTGAGGCAGTTACGTACCCTGAGCCTCACATCTCCTCTTTGTAAGCTTTGGGATGCTAACCTTCCTGCTACAAATGCACAAACAGGAGCGAGGAGTAGACTCAGAGGTATTCAAAACCTTCTAGAGACAGAATTGTGCAGTACTAGCCCACTAACAGGAACTGTGTTTCACTCTGCAGTGGAAAAAGGACTTTCTGGCTCTCAAGTGCAAACTAAGGGTTCTACCAGGAGGAGAGATCAGGAGGAGGATCAGGAGGGAGAATTAGGATCACAGAATCACAGAATAAGCTGAGTTAGAAGGGACCCTCAAGGGACATAGAGTCCAACTCCTGGCCCTGCACATGATCATACCCAGGAGTCACACCATGTGCCTGAGAGCATTGTCCAAATGCTGCTTGAACTCTGTCCAGCTGGTGCTGTGACCACTCCCCTGGGGAGCCTGTTCCAGTGCCCAGCTGCCCACTGGGGGAAGAAACTTCCTAATATCCAACCTAAACCTCCCCCGACACAACTTCGGGCTATTCTCATGGGTTCTGTTACAGAGAAGAGATCAATGCCTGGCCCTCCTCTTCACCTCAGAAAGAACTTGTAGACTGAAATGTGATCTCCCCTCAGTTTCCTCTTCTCCAGGCTGAACAGAGCAAGCGACCTCAGCCGCTCATCACACAGCTTCTCCTCTGGGCCCTTCACCACCTTTGCTGCCCTCCTTTGGATGCTCTCTAAGACCTTAATGTCTTTCTTCTATTGTGTCACCCAAAACTGCCCCCAGCACTCGAGGTGAGGCCATCCCAGTGCAGAGCAGAGTGGGACAATCCCCTCCCTTGACCAGCTGGTGATGCTGTGCCTGATGCTAACAGCTTGGAGAATTTCCAAGTCAGGGCTGGGGAAAAACCAGTCTTGTTCAGTCTTCTTGGCTAGTGTCTTCCACTTTTCTCACTTTACTTGCTTTGCCTTATTCTTGTTTGTAAGCTGTACTTGGGTTAGGGTTTAAGTGGCTCAGTTTCTGGTTTGGTGTCTTGGTTATGCCCCTGTGAGGACCAGTCTGCCTGCCAGAGCTACTTACAGCCACCTTTACTCCTGCTTTTCCTCACAAAACAGATGCTGTGTGAGCTGAAGGCCAAAGCAGACCACCACATGGATTACCACTTGGCATAATAATGTCTAAACTGCCCTTCTCTTGTTGGAGGGTGAAAAGCTGCCCATCCCTGAAATACATCCATCTCTGGATGTTTTTCTGGCTCGGTCACTCAGGTCATGATGGCATGTTGGTAGAGCTGGAGTATAATCCTGCTGTCTTCTGGGGCTCCACCTCCACAGATCTGCTGTGTGCCAGGTTAAGCCAGTGTCACTGTGTTATGTCTGGGATGCAGTGTACAAAGCCGGGTCCCTGCCTGGTTACCAGCTAATGAGTGTCCCTCTGTTTCCTGCCTTTTCCTGCTCTGCACATTTTCTTCAGAGCTGTCCCTTTTCTGTCAAGCCTGGTGCATGCTGATTGGCTAAGTGGGAGCAAAGGAAAACAATCTGTCACTCACATTTGTCCTCACTACCCTGCCTCCTTCAGTGCCAGAGAGAAGATAAATTGACTCTCAATCCCCTAAGGCCGGTCTGCAATACCTTACAGCATCTAATGGATTTTAACACCTCCAGGAAGGCAGTCTTCAAACCAAATGTCTGTACAATGACTAACTTAATTTTGCATTTAGTAGTGGGGATAGTGAAAAATGTCTGAACTAAAGAGGAAGGAAATGACCTCTTTGAGGAGTAGTTTGCATTTCTTGTTGCCAGAAGCACTACAAATGACACATTTCATGGATTTATTTACCATGTTCCTGAGCAAAGTGTTAGGAGGTCAGAATTGCAAACTACATGGAAAATGCACTAACAACTATTCACTCTGTTTGATCTGAGGATTCTTCTGGCTTGCTGGGAGTACGTTTTCTCTTATGAATGCAAACTGGCTTGCAGGGTCTGGGCAAAATGAGGTATTCTAGTTTTGGGTAATCATTTGTTAAGCACTGAAAGAACACCAACAGGGAATCCTTCCTGCCTGGAGAGGGTGTCCGTCCTCTGTTCTAGCTCTTGAGCTCATAAAGTTCCAGTGGGCAGTTTTTCTCTCTGAACTAGCCTTGAGCATTTGCAGTTTCTCAGGAACTGGTTACTGCTATAGTAGGATACAATTGAAGAGATTTTTTTTCCTCAGTTTTGTATACCCTGCGTAATGCAACTAGGGGAGTTGAAAGGAGGGCTGGGAAAGTGGAAAAGTTCCTGGATTAGGCTGATCAATCTGTTGAAAAAAGAGTTCATTAAAAGTCTACTGCAGGAAGGAACAGCTATTGAAAAAAGAGCTTGTTAAAAATCTATTGTAGGAAGGAATGCTTATAAGACACCAGGTTCTCTGTTGAAAATACTAAGAATGCAACAAAACCAACCCTGCTGCTACTGACAGTGCACGTGCACTGTGTCTCCTTGTTTGCTGACTTTAAAAATCTGATGCCAGAGTTTTTTGGCTACCTTATTTACAAGCTGAATCCATACCTTTGATCTTTGTGGGACAAAAAAGTTTCTGAGCAAGCTCAGTCTTTTCAAAAAAGTTTCTCACTGCTTGGTATGGGATGGACTGTGTTTCTTCCAAGTGACAAGCAAAACCCAACATAGTCCGGCTAACAGCACGAAAACCTTGGTATTAACAATATCATGATGGTCAGGTCTTTGTCTCCTGTTTAGATGAGAAATTCCATAACCCTAATTACAAATGTAGAGACTGTAAACTTCATCGCTGTACCGGGGTTTGAAAATCTAACTGTGATTCAAAAATTAGAAAAATCTTACTGAAATGCTCCAGTCTCGGAAGAAACATTTCCCACCCTGAGAACGATTTAAGTGAATATTTAAGTGATTAAAGGGAAGTAGACATGTGGGGGAAGGTGTGACTTGTCCAAAGCATCATAGCAAACCAATCACAGATTCAGGAGCAAAACTTTGCTCTTGACTTGCAGCCCATACATTATGTCTTGCACTTTGCGTTTTTCTAATAATTGCATTTCTGCAATCTAACTTGAGTAGAAGATATACTTTTTGGTGACTGAAGGCAACCTGTAGATATTCTAAAGTAGGAAATAAGTGACTTGATATTATTAATAAGAAAGATGATAAGGTCAATAGCTAATAACAAAGGCAGCCAGTCAGGTGCTGGGTAAACATTATGCTACTTGTACTGGGTTGGTGTTTTCAAAAATTCTCCTCTAAATGCTGCCTGGAGGTTGCTTTAAGGGGCAGAATGAAAGAATTCAGGATAAGTTAGCTTTTAATTTTTTTCTCAATAGGTTCTCTTTGCATATCAATTTTATGAAACCCAAGGTTTCCTTCTTTCTGTGAAACAGACTGCTGGATATACTGATATTCTCTCAGAGACTGTGGAGCAGCAAAGATAAAAAAGAATAAATAGTGAAAACCAAAACTGCTCAGGGAATTAGTTTTTTAATTCAATGCTTTCACTATATTTCAGGTTTGACAATGTGAAGCCTGAATACTGAAGTATACAGTGTTATTGTACACTTAGCCCCATAGCTAATAGTGAATGCTAAGTAGTAGAAGCAGGTTTCAATATGTATGGAGCCACAAAATTGCTGTCATTATTAGCAGAAGTGATTCCTTCAGCACGTCATCCATCTTGGGAATGGAAGATATTTTCAATACTTTCTTCTCTGAACTCTTGAAATTGTTCAGACTTTTAGATTATCAGTCCAATCACACCTCTTCATTTCCACATGTCCCGGTTTTGCTAGGAAGTTTTGAATTATTTACACAATAGGATTGTCTGCACTGGGAGTAAAAGATTTGAAGCAGGCAAACCTGAAATCTAAATGAAAAGGCATCTGGTTGCTTGGCATGGGGACTTACTCTCATGACCCAGAGGCTAAGAATAAATAAGAAAAAGAACAGGTGTTTAAGAAATGGTTAAGTTAAATTCCCCCTAGACACCCGTCTGTGGCTGCAGTGTAACAGCAGTGAACGCATGATCCCCATGTGTGCCACCATGTGTATGCATGTGTGCATTTGAGTGTGTGTGCACGTTCATCAGGAAGGGAAAGAGCTTCCCCAGGTGGGGCTGCCTGCTTGCCTTCACATGAGGAAGCTGCCCCTCATAAAGCTCTGGCCAAAAGGAGCCTCTGACCATGCCATTATCACAGAACCAGAACCAGACATTCCCCTGAACCTCCATGTTGTTCAGCCCTGCTTGAGGGAGTTGTCAGGGAGTGCTGCAACTTGAAAGGAGGCAGGATGTCTGTCTCTCCTTCATCCAACAGCATCATCCTTTCCATCCAAAGGGAAAGGCTTCTGGTTCCAGTCCCACCAAACCTTAGGTAAGAACTTAAAGGGCTCAACTCCAAGCAGCATTTCCTTCACTGTCAACTGGTACTAAGCAACTCATCTCGACTCTGTGTTGGTCAAAGTGTCTTGTTCTACTGAACAGTGTTTCAGTCCTATGAGTTTGAATAATTCCCTTGGAAAGCATAATTTCAAATATGCAGTGCCATCTTCAGTGACTACAATAGGAGAGTATTTGGTGAATATCAGCTTGAACATTTGTTGCAGCTGATAGAGTAATAACATCATTGTTACAGTAAAAACTATTTTGACATTTCATTGAAAAATATGGAAATACATCAGCACTATAACCACCTGTAAACTGGTAAAATAAAAGCAGCTATATATCTATTTAAAACCATATCTTTGTAAGGATATGTGACAGCTTTGGAACACTTGATGCAGACACATATTGTGTTAAAACTTTGATATATAAAATGACATAAATTAAATACAGTAGATACCAAGTACTTTGTTGAAACATGGCTATTCCAATGATTCTAAGGCTTCAGGTACACGAGGGACTTGCTGGAGCCTTGCTGGCAATGTAGGACTCTTCTGTGTCTTTATCTGAGCTCTGTTTTCTTCTTGCAGTCAGTGTGCAAAATCCCTGTTGTTCATGCCAGTGTAGGGAATTGGTATCCTAAGGCTTAGATTTTATATGGAAAACAGATGTAATTAATTTCTCAAATTCTGTTAACCAAAACTATCCAAGACTTTTTCTTTCTCAAAGCAGACTCCTGAATGTGTTGGTTGTACTTAAGTACTGAGAGATTCCTTCCGGTGCAGGAGAGGCAAGGCTGAAAGTATCACAGACGGTGAAATGCACTGGAAAACACCCAGAAGAAAGGTTGTGTGCCCCAAGGAGCAGAGTCCCTGGACTTTTCTGGAGAACCACAGTACTGGCAGGCCAATAATTATTATTCTTTTTGGGGTTGTTGCCTGTTCTGGGGTGGTTCAATGTTAGACTTACAGCAGGAGTAATGTGGGACAGTGCAATCACAAGAAGATAATACACCTGAATGTAATGCAGAAATATTCCTTCCTACATGATCAGGCACCTTGTTGAAGCATATTTAGCTTGTTCAATGAAGAGCAGGGGGAATTTTCTTATGAAAATTGAGATGTGCCAAAGGAGACTTCACAGCAGCAGTTAATACATGACACAGAAAAGCAGCATACTTCTGAGAGTAGTTAGTTAGAGTTGTGCATTACACTGATCTAGCTGTGGGCTTCTGGAAGAACTGCATGGAGTGAGAACTTTTCCTTTTTCCAGGAACAGTTTCCTTACTGGTCCCTCTTCCCAAGGATTTTAGAAAAGATAATGTGATAGTAGTCCTTATAAGCAAGCAGAGCTGAGGGTCCCCTAATTTCTATGGCATTTTTGTAGGCTCTTCAAAGAACCAAGGGGGTAACAGACTCATTTGTTAGGAGTCCAGCTGTGTGAGAAAAGGGGAAAGAGTTAGGACTAATGCAGGGAATACAGCTGACTGCAGGGACATGGGCTGTATAGGGAAATACAGAAGCTTTCCTGCAAATCTGTTCTTAGCATAACATTTGAAACTGCAAGAACTGGCTGGTTGTGCATTTGCTAAAGAACTGATCCCATACAGTCATAGCTTTTAAAAACCCCATAATTTTAGCAATGTGTTGCACTGACTTTCAGAGTGCACCCCTTTTGAGTTAGGAAAACAAATCGCTCTGACGAGAGAATTTCTTTGGTGTAGTTTTTGGGATGTTTAAATTCAACCACTTCTGTGATATGCTGACAAAGGAGGATTTCTGCCTCAGGAATCACTGGCAAAAGAGCAGTGAGCCATTCATCATACTAGATAGCTAACATTAAACAAACCCACTTGTCTAAATTAATGAGGGCTGTTGTCTGTAAAAGCTTCAGTGCTGAGCAGGAGATGTCCTGCAAAGTTATGACACTGGTTTCCCCAAGGAGAAACAATATTTTTATTTCAATGAAAATATTTTATGAGCCCTGTACTAAATGTACTAGTTTCTATTTTGTCCAACAAACAGAATTATTCACTAAAAGATGAATAAGGAAAATCATCATGTTGGCTGCTTACAGTCAGGCTTCTGACTCTTCCTAGTTAGATAATCCTTTAATTATTTGTGAAGAAAAGCCTCTCTTGAGTTCTCCATGGAACTGAAAAAAATTGCTCCTTCTCATCATCCACAAGCAATCTGGCTCAGGCTCCTGGCACAGAGAAAGGTTTCTGCATTGCTTTGTTTTATGCATATATATGAATGAGCCAGCCAAGTTTCATCTGGCTTCATTTAATCAGAGATCAAGGACAAGATTTGAGGGCAGCAGAGGTGTGCTACTTGCATCTCAGAACTCCTGGAAGTGCTGCTTCCTTCAATTTTTCACACCTAGTTAAGCTTCAGTAACTTCGTATTGCATGTTGTTACACAAGTGCTGCATGCATTTTACCGAGCTGCTTCTTAGAGCATAGATGCAGAATCCATTCTGAAGAAATACCTCTTTGGTTTGGGTCAAATTGTTCCAGTATTCTCCAAAATCAGCAGTCACATCTGAGTCCAGCTTTCAGATACATGAAGGCTGCTCAGCCCTCCTCACATCAGTTCAGTGGTGTTGTTTAGTATCCTTTTGCATGAACTAGAATTGATGTCGTCTAAGATTTTGATATTCATCACTGTCCAAATTGGATGAAGAGGAGAAGCAGAAGAAAGATAACACTATGGGATTAACTAATCTTGATGTTTCTTATTCTCCTCACTCAGTGCATGCTATTTAGGTGACTCCAAGCATAGTCAGTCATTAAGTCAGGTAGGCTTCTTCCAAGTTTGACTGAGAATGTAAATGTCTTCCCAGAACAGCTATGTGCAGTGAAGTGACACTTTAATAAACAAATTGCCCTGAAACATTCTTGACTAAAGGGAATAATTTGCAGTAAATTACACACTGGGCAAGTAACTGTCTGGCTACTTTCTGCTTAGGTCTTAAATCTGTGTAACATGGCTGTTACACTGAGCCATGGAAATGGAGAAGATTGAGGCTGTACCTAACTTAAGCCACTCACAGCCTAGAGCTTTGCAGAGAAAGGTGTCATTCTGTTTCATTACTTGCAGCAGAGTAATTGTCTAGTACAGGCCTGGATTCCCTTCCATGAACACATCAGGAGGTCTGTGCACGATATCTGGAAAACCTTTCACTCTTTTCTAAACAAAAGTGATACCTTAATACATTAACTATGTTTCAACAGACAAAACAGAAGGTAATATCAGTGGATCAGGAATAACTCTTCAAAATGCATTTGTGAGGGTGGCAAGCTACTGATGCTCTATTAAAAAAGAAACCTGCTTGCCAAGAGTATGCAAGAGAGTGAATGCTGCCACTTCAGCATTTCAGTACTGCAAAGCTAAGGTTCAAACCCACCAAGGCATCCTATAGACAGTCAAGCTGTGTCTTCTGCCACCACTGGCCTTTCTCTGAAATCTGTGTAGTCTGCACTTGAGTATCCTATATTAGTTGTGCTTTCTAATTCATAAGAGGAGATGGAAGGTCAGGCTGATGGTATCAGAACACAAGCTATGTAAACAAAACAAAGAAAGTGAACAAAACAAGGAGTGCAGTAGCTCACCTGTAGCTTGTCTTGGCTTTTTCTGAGCAGGAATGCACAGGACCACCAGGAAAGGAAGACCACGGGCCTAGCATTGTGTTCATTCCACCCATGTTAACATCTATAAATTAAATTATGGAGGGAGCTGGGATGGATTTTTTTATATGTGAAGACAATTATTTGTTAACACTGGTAACAGCTTATATGGAAGTTACCAAAATCGCACTCAATGTATGGCAAATATTCACAGGATGAGGTTGGACATCAGAGTGACACAGCATGGCTTAACGTGTGCATGTATGCACTGACATAGACAAAGAAAATGCTGCCTAGGATGGGTCTCATATTTGACTTCAAGTATCACCTAATATATGAAAGATACCTATTCAGTTTCAGTGTGAGCCTGGATGGGGACCTCCCTCACCTTTTGAGTGCTCAGCCCTTTGAGAGCTTTCCTTTACTATTCAGCCCTCAGCTTATAGAAACATATCTCAATATATAAAACCCTTGTCTATGTCATCTTTGTCATTATTTCTGTGCACCTTGGAGTTGTGAATACCTTTCAAACTAGATTTAAGGATCTGGGCCTTGCATCCTTCACTGTTACAACAGGTTCAGCTGCATCCCCAGAGACTGCCTTGGGTCTGTTCCCTTTGTTACATGGGCAGGGGATGCTTTGCAAAATATTAAGCACTGGAAAGTGACCTTTTAACTCACTGGTGCCGAGAAAGAACCTAATGTATGAGGTAGCTTGTACTCAACACATCCAGAGACAAATGCAGCTAGTTCATGCTCTAGTGATTTCTCCAGAAAGACTGAGGCACTTTTAAGCTCAAAACTGAAATTGTGCCTGAGTGACAAGAAACCTAAACTGAAAGATAAGAAGCTTACGGCTACTCTGACAGAGAAAACTGAAACTGACAGACTGGGTACAATTGTCCCTTCCTCAGGGCTGTCCATGCAAACCTTTTCTTCCATTCATCTGTGCATAGCATAAGTATGTCGGTCTCTAAAAACTATTCTGCCACTTCTGAATCTTTGTGGTTGATTCCCAAAATTGCACAGTTCAAGTGAAGGCTCAGATTCTGTGGTGCTAAAATCACACCTATAGATACTCCTGGAGGTATGATTCCCAAATGCAGTGGAGAAAAGTGTTTCAGTCAAAAGCATATCACAGAGGAGAAGAATCCTACAGACTTGAGCTTGATCACTGTATCTGACACACTCCTGGGGGATCTAAACCCATCAGTCATGTGAAAATGAAGTGGTTTGGAGCTATAAATGCAAGGTGGTTTACCCAGATCACTGTCTTAAGAGCTTGCTTATCTCTCCTAGTCTGAATTTCAACCTCCCTCTGTTTTTCAGGGTCTATTGCTTTCCGGTTTTCTTCCTCTTCTCTACACCACTGTGGCACATTCCAGATCAAAGGCAAACAAAAACTTGGATAAGCACTGGGGACTATAGGTCTGAGTCTAAAACACAGTGGTGAAAAAATGGACTGTGAAATCCATTGCTCAAGGGCTCTGAGAAGGAGGTGTAGAGCAGCTCCAAATCTGGTGTTCCAGGCTATTTCTGGTGATGAGACAATGCCAGCTGGTGTACAGGCTCGGTCATTTCTCTCAGAGATGAGGAAAACTTAACAAAATTATGACTGTGTATGGGGCTGTAAAGATACAAAAAGGGCTGAAAATGTGCTAGTAGAATAGAGACTCACTCCACGGTTTTGTTTTCAAGAAGCCCTTGCACAGTAACTCCTGCATCCAGAAATTAATAATTGAAAATTCCTGAGGATAGCAATGTGAAAGACTACAATGGGCAAGAGGCACGGAGGTACAAAAGGGACAAAATTTCAGGTGAGCTCAGGGACAAGTTACTTGTACCCCAGAACAAAACTCACCTCTCACACTCATAAAGGAAGATTGTGTTTTAAAAATTGGATGATGTCCAGTACCGAGTGTGTCTAAAATACCTACTTGATGTGATAAGCTTGGTGAGTTGCATGAGAAGAAATAAGCTGTTAACGGGTTGCAACTTTTCCTTTCATGGAATTCTTTGAGTTCAATGGAACAACTCATTTGCTGCCATTCTGAAGTTCAGCTTCTGCTTGGAGTTCCAACTGTTCATTGCCTGGGGAAAAGCCTGATTTGGGGTTCTGCACAGCCCCTGCTTTCTGGGGCAGAAGTGAGCTGGCAGAAAACAAAGCCTGAATGTAATCAGAAAGATTGTAGTGACCTTCAGACTGACTTGGGGCCATTCTTTCCATAGATTGAATTTCAGAGAGAAAACCATTCCTTTAAATCTGGAAGCATTGGATGACTCCAAGAATTTGGTAAGACTAGACTGGAAACCTCTGATCTTCCAAACATTGTCTGAATTTCAATTCTTTGCATTGCATACCCTGTTGGAAATTGATGAGCTACTACTTACATCAGGTGAGTGCTTGCTTAATCATTAAAAGTCTGAACTAAACATGCTTACAAATCAAATCAGCCTATCTTAGCTTCCTGCCTATTAGCAGGGAAATTCAACACTTTTGGGCACTGCTTTGCAAGCAGCTGCAGCTATGGCATTGGGATTAAACCCTCTGCACTCATTAATCATGTTTGAGAGCCACATGCATTTGATGTAACTAGAATTTTAAATTCCAAGTCATCCAGAGAAATGCATCCCGTCCTCAAGACACAAGCTGGCATCATGGTGACTCTGAGTTGCCTGTAATTCCTGATAATTCTTGGTCCTAGGGTGAACAGACAATCTAACTACTTGTTGCAGGTATGTAGCCTCATCCAAATGTGATTGAATGGTTCGCTAAGGCATGTGCTAGAGAGCAAATTTAAACAAACGGTAATTAATGATACTATTTCAGTGTGACAGTATTAGTGATAATTGTTAGATTATTTCCTTATTAAAGAAGGAAAAGTCGTCTGGAATGACTAAAGGACAATGTCTACACAACGTCTCTTGAAGTTGTAACAAGCGGCTAGGAAGAATCTTGGAATGTGGTCAACCAGTTTGTCACTCAGTGTGAGGCCNACAAGTCATCACAAACAGAAGCTTATAAGAACTTCATACAGATGAAGGTACACTATGATAGAAGAGGGCAACTGAGGTCTTCCTGTGGGTGACATAAGACAAAGATCTATGAGGCAAATAAATTTTCCAACATGTTCCATAAGTAAAGAAACACGGAAGGGATATCTGGCGAAAACTGTCTAGCCTCTGGTAGAAAGCCAGACTTACATGCATGAAGGGAGCTTTCTATCACAAAATGAGCTCATGTCCAAGGAAAACATAGTTCCCAGCTCTGGGAATTCACTTAGTAGGTACAGAGCATTGAATATGGTATCAGTCTCACAGCTGTGCATAAGAAAATGGAAGCGAGCATCCTGGTGACCACGTTCTTACTGAATATTTCCCACACCAGAGACTGGAAGTAGTTTCATCCTGCCTCAAGCCACTTTTTCATATGAACAGCAACCTGCAGCCTTCATTTCATCTCTCAGCTTGTACCAAGAGGTGTGAAAACCACAGTTCATTCAGACCTACTGTGAACAGTATTTGTTTTGGTTCTTTTTGCTAATTTTGCATTTTATGAAGAGCTAGGGGAAAGCATTACCAAGCATCTCCTACATGGCCTGCTAGAGTAGTAGCCCTTTGGGGGAGAGACCCTGTGTAGACCTGCATTAATTACACTACCTGCTCTCTCTTCTGCAGACAGCATACTTTCTCCTTGGAATGGTTGCTTCTCAATTATACTGGTGTAACACTTGATTTTCTTATGAATAAAGACACTGGAAGTAAGATAGTTGGAAAGAACAGCATTCCTCTTTTCTGCAGGATCACCAAATGTAGTAACATCTTGGCTTCTCTTCTGATTTTAATGGGCCTCATCTGTTACTTTTTGAAGCCAATGTGTGTGAACATCAGTGATATACTGTGAGGTAGGTGGAGGCATTGATTAGTCCCTTGAAACACAAAATTTCGGGGCCGGAGATTCTGGGGTCATTCCCATGTACTGTGGTACTTGGCTCACATTCCATCAACAAGCACAAAATGTATTATCTCAAATGCTACATTAAATTACATTAGGGTGCTGGTAGATAATGGCTTTTCTCTGTTTTACTTCACTCCAGAGAATTATTCTTCCCAGTTTCTCTGAATGATGCCTCCTCCACATCTAGGGTATCTCTGCCACTGATTCTTGTCATGGTGAAAGGGGTGCAGTGACCAGTGGGCAGGTTGTCCAGCCAGCCAAACTCTACTGCCAGCTCAGGATGTATAATGCTTTCAAGAGCTGTTCATTCAATTGTGTCATTCAATGTGGGGCAGAGTCAACAGCTGCCAAGCTTGGGCCAAAGCTGGAAGGCAGGCATTAAGACCTGGTTTCCTGGTAATAATCTTCTCCATGAACTGTACTACACAGAAGTCCAGTGCATAGCAGGTTAGGTTGATTAAGCCAAAGTCTCATAAGGGTAGATATATGTTTCTGAGAACTGCAAGAGCCATAAAACAAGGGATAGTGGTTTAAGGGTGGGGAAAATATGTGGGGAAATACGCCTGGATCCTGTCAATCTACAAATGTGGGATTTACTGGGGTTCCAAGTGCTGGTTATATAGGCACCACCACTTTCTTCCAGAGCTCTTGTGCCTACACAGCTCAGTAGCTGGGCTGGTCACACAGCTGTCAGAAGAGCACCTGGTTTGAGTGAAACCTGTCTTCAACCATGTGCCTTGCAATTACAATAATCTACTGTACAGGAGCAGAAATAAATTTGATGAAGCAGAACAGCAACTAGCTGAACGAACGCCTCCCAGTAGAACCGAATATCATGCCTGAGTCTTAATATCATAACCTTTTTAATAAGGCAAAGTGCATTAAATTAGCCTGGTGTCTCTGACCTACCTACCACTGCCTGATCGTAGTGTCCTGGCCTGACCTAATTCTGCTCTGAAAACTTAGTATCAAGCTGTAAGGGTTAACAGTCTGGCAGCTTCACATACCACCAGGACCTACACAGGCAGGACTCTTGCCCTCACCTGAGGTTTAAAATGTATGCTCTGTTCCTCTCATTTTTTTACCTCATGCAGCTGAAGTCTCTAGGGCTGGGGCTTTTTTTTCAGAATCCAGATGCACGTATTGGAAGGGACCTCAGTAAACACTTGCAGGTGGTGCTGAGCTTTAAGTTCCCTTTCAGCGCAGGAAGAAAGCAGTTTTCAGGAATTATTCCCCTTCTTCAGGTATTAATGCTTGGATGTCTGCATTGCTATATGCTTGCTGTGAGTTTGTGTTGTGGCTGTTAAAATTGTATCGGTGTTTGCTTTAATGATTATGAGTGAGCAGGAGAGGCAAGTGAAAGGGACTGGGAAACCCGTTGACATATTGCTAGTCTAAGCCAAAATGCAAATCAGAAAAAAAACAATTGCTGCAGTCAAAATGGGAGCTTTCAGGCCTTGTTACTGTATCCTTGGACCCTTCCTCACCCTGTCTAATACAAAGCAAAGTCCTAGTGAAGTGAACACCCTTATTGCGTGTTTCTTTTGGAGGAGATTTTTCTAGAAGTTTGAGACTACGACCTTGTCTATTATTGTTCAGAAAAGTACTGAGAACAATACGCCTGCTACTCTTGCACCTCATCTCTGTGCAGTAATAGGATATTTAGTTTTATAGTTCTGTGATTACTTCTATCAGACAGGGTGACCCTGGAATCTCCAGCAAAGTAGTGTGTAGAAATTTATAACAGTGCGTGGAGTTCCCTTCTGAGCTACAGCTCCACTGTGCTAAGCCATTCTGGTGCCAAGAAGCCTAGACACAGAAAAGATGTAGACTCAAGGTCAAACTTCTAATGGTGGCTGAGACAGAAACAAAATTTTGGGTCTTCAGCATGCTGGCTTGCACCTAGTCTTACTCAATTTCACAACTTCACACAGAAATTGCTGAATCTCTGCTGCGTAAGAAGACCACTCTGGTTTAAGGTTGTGCATGGGTTTATTGTTGGCCTCGTATGGATGCCCAAGGGAAGAAAAGACCCCCACAAAAATTGTATTTTGTACTCTGTGAATAAAAGCAAAGCAAACAAGGCTCAAGCTGTTCTTTTTAGTAGTCCAGATGCATGCGAATGGTTTTGAGCAAAATAGTTTGAATTTTTCTCAGCAGCAGCTGAGGCATAGGCATGGAGCTTCATGCTTGTACACTGAACTTTTTTTAGGTAACATGTCAGTTTGGCTGAAAAGAGGAAGACATTAATACATAGCTTAAAAATTCAGCTAAAAGGTCATAAAGGACTGCTCTGTGCCCAAGATAAATCCATGTTTGTTCTTGGCAGCAAAACACCTTCCATACATAGAGGCAAAGAGTTGGAAAATCTCCTGCCTTTCTGGAGCCACTGGAGTTTTGCTGCTCATTTTCCAAACTTCTTTGAAAAAAACACGAGAAACATGACTGAAAATCCCATACTCCAAGAAAAGTTCAGCATGAGCATATGAAAAGTCCTGCCAGATCAAGAGGATCCTTTTACACTTAAAAGTGCATGCAGAAGTCCCCGTTCACACAATGTGACAGCAACTGCTATGTCTTATTGGGTAAGAGCGACTGGACAGTGCTAGTGACAGCTTATACTTTGATTTGAGCCCTTCCTAGATCAGGTTTCTGTTACAATATCAAAAGGTTTTAGCAACTGCAACTAAGCACGCAATTTGCAACAGGAAAATACAAAGCATAGTTCTTTTTCTTTATCCTTATTGCAGCACTACTAACAAATAGAAAAGAACAATAGAGTCTTAATAATATTCTAGAGGTCAAATTACTAGTTTGAATATAAAGGGGATTGTGAGTGGTCAGCATTGATTCACCAAGTCATCTTGACTAACCTGATAACCTTCCACAATGAGTTGACTGACTTGGTAGACAAAGGAAGAGCAGTTGGTATTTTCTGCCTTGACTTTAGTGAGGTTTTCAACATGGTCTCCCATGACATCTTCACAGAGAAGCTCATAAATTATGGTCTGGATGAGCCAACCTCATCTAGTCTGAGACTGAAAACTGACTGAATAAGCAGCCTCAGAGGTTAATGATCAGACACACAGTGTCTAGTTGGAGGCCAATAAATAATGCTTCATCCCAGGGGTCAAGTCTGGGGCCAATCCTGTCCATTTCCATATGGCCTGCATGTTGGGGCAGAGTCTGCCCGTCAGCAGGTTTGGTGATGGTACAAAACTGGGAGGAGAGCTGATGCACCAGAGGGTTCTTCTGCCTCCCACAGGGTCCTTGCAAGCTGAAGAAATGGGCTTGCAGGAACCTCATGAAGTTCAAAGTGGGGAAGGACAAAGTTCTGCACCTTCTTCAGAAGGAAGAACCTGAAGAACCAGAACATGCTGGGGTCCACCCAGACAGAAAGAATCTTAGCATAAAAGGATTTGGGGGTTTTCACTGAAAATCTGAAAATAGACTGTGCAACAAATTTGTTAGGTTAGAAAGCCAACATTACTTTATTAGCAGCGCTGGATGCATAGGGAATCATCCTTAAAGCATGCATGCTGGGGAACCTATCAGACCAGGTTATATTCCTGAGACTAATACATATTCATCACATTTTTTCAATACGTGCATATGTGCTAGTTATTTCCACTGACTTATTTGAATATGGTTCCAGATCTTCCGATGAATTTTTTCCTCCTTGGGACCATCTCAAATATGTCATCAAGCCGTAACGTACGTTTCTTATCATTCTTTGCTCTGACACACAATCCTTGTTCTCAAAACTAAGATATCAGCTAGTACATATTAATCACTAATACGAGTAAATGAGGAAGCATGAGCTGGAAAACGACTCACTAATCACAGGTGTAGGGAGTTCACACAAGGCCATACTAGTCTCTGGCATTTGTGCTAAGCACTGCATGATACAAAACTAAGCATTAATCATGAATATAGGGATCATACACTACCGCGCTTAAGATAAAAGTACCTTCCAACATCTTCCCCCACTGCTGCACGGGCTTCTTCTTGCAGAACTATTACTTGTCCATTAATGGTTGTGGTGGACACCAAGCTGACCACGAGCTAGCTATGTCCCCTTGCAGGAAAGGAGGTTAATAAGTTGGTTGTGAAGTTTCCTTGCTTGGAGAAACAGAAAAGACATCTGGACACAGTCCTGGTTCACTTGGTGTAGGTAGTCCTGCCTGAGAAGGGAGGTTGGACGAGGTGACCTCCAGAGATCCCTTTCAACCTCAATCATTCCATGTTTCTATAAATACAGTTATGTTCTGTCTCACTGTGTTAAAAAGTTTATGGGAGCAGCTTATTGATGCTCTGATAGGCTTTGGAGTAGTGTATCTTGCTTGCATTTTACTGACAGGGCATAATCCTCTGAATTAACCTGGACTGTAAAGGATATATACACACATTTTTGTTTTATGATTAAAGCATAATCTTTAGACAAAATGTAAAACTGGGACATGTCTCCATCAGTTGTTGATTAGCAAAAGTACAGTGGATGAAATACCTCCTAATATCGACTATAGACATCTAAACATAATAAACTTTTTGCCTTGTTGAAATGCAATATGATGCTTTATTCTTGTTAATCTTCAGTTTCAGACAATTCAAGGCATGGTGACTCAAGCAAGTTGTCCTCTTTGCTATTTTAAGTCTAAGAATAGGTGTATTCATGCAGCAATGAAACTATGACTCATGTCTGAAGCAAGGCACTTAGGGTGTAATTCTTAAGTCCTCTTTTACCACTCAAGGAGAGGGTAGTGTGGAGGGAAAGAATCACAATGCAAAGGAAAAGTGCATCTTTATGAGTCAAAGCTGGAGGAGTAAAATGAAGTAATTTTTTTTCAGCAGTTCATGAGGTATGTGAATAAAGAGACAATTTGCAAAGTTTTAGTACAGTTCAAAGGAACTGAACACATTCTTCCACCAGGTAGGTCAAAGCTGTGTTTTTGAAGACTGTCTGCAAAATGAGCCACTCCATGTAAGGTGGAAGGTGCCTGTGTTTCTCACTCAGCCTCAAAGCACAGCAGTCATTAATATGAAGCAGTTTCAGAATATATCCCAAGCAGGCATCCTCCTTATTACGTAAAGCACCTAGTGAGGGCTTGGCTCCAGTGAAATTCATTCAGAGCAGAGAAGCTTGGAGGAGAAGCACGCAGATCTGTAAAAAGAGCAAAACATTTGCTTTCTCTCTGTATTCAGCAAGCAGCTGCAGATTCCCTGTGGCATAAAAAAAATGCTCTATTTATACATGCCAACAATACTAGCAAATTCCGGAGCTTCCTGGTGCATTCTTGCAATATGAAAACAAACTTGTTTTATCAGTGACAGAAGGAAGATGTGAAAATGGGGGCTTTCACTGGCTTGTCATAATCAGGGGGGTTATTACAAAACTAATTTTTTCTTTTAAACTACTATTTCCACAGAAACAACTTATTTACAGTTGTGAAGGCAAGTGTCTTAGTGGAAATAGACCCCTCTGTTACTAAAAAAGTTGCTTTCTTCCTTTACTGTAGATTTCATTTTAAGAAAATGGATATGGATAAATTCTTATACCTCTTAATCTCATTTTAAACTAACTACCATTATATTAGCTTTTCCTCATACATGCTTTTCAAATACAGCTTGTATTCTGTAGTAGTACCAAAGCTGTAATCAAGGGCCTGTTCTGATGCCTTCCTATCTTTTTTTTATACATTGAAACTTTTCTGTTTGGCATGGGTAATATTTTTGATCATACCTCCTCAGACACATAACACCAAATTTCCATACTCTTAGCACTTCCAGAGAAC
Organism: Machaerirhynchus nigripectus; assembly: GCA_013397975.1. Taxonomy (NCBI): domain Eukaryota; kingdom Metazoa; phylum Chordata; class Aves; order Passeriformes; family Dicruridae; genus Machaerirhynchus; species Machaerirhynchus nigripectus. The sequence goes on along the minus strand of VZRQ01003012.1, from coordinate 224,709 downwards.
GGAAATTTTCTGCTATACAGTTGTACCCAGAACAGATGCTGTATGTACATCAGGCCAGCAGTCACGGTTTGGATGACACCTTTTCCTTGTTCTTAGTTCTACTCTTCAACTGTCTAACCCACTTTTGTCCTCCTTTGTGAACAGATGCAGCCCCTTAAGTTTGTCTTGGAACGCTTGGGAGGAATGACTACCTTGGCAACAACACTTCATTGCAGGCAGGGATAGCCATAATTTTTTTCTGCTTAGGAAGGTGTTCAAAGAACGTGATGCTTTCAGTGGTGGCTCTCTGACCTTGTGGGTACAGCTTGGGGCTGTGCTACAGAACCCTCTCTGTGAGCTGATACAGATTTCTTTTTTCCTGGAGGGAAACTCAGCTGTGCCTGGAGAAGACTAGTGCCCCTACTGCACACAGGCAGAGGGACACTGCAGAAAGACAAGCATTTTGAGAGCACAGTTAAAGATGACGTTACCAGGAGGTTTTGCATCTGTTTCTGCAATGAAGAAGCCTTTCAGTTAGGAATATACAGAAATGAGGGGAGTTCTTCAATAGTAGCCCATGAGCAAGACTTCAGTGAGTTTGAGTATATAGGAGGAGCCTGGGTTATTCCACTCTTTGAGCTAAGTGATTTGTTTTTCATAAAAAGATAAAAAACTGGGCACAAGGTGAAAAGACCCATTTGTAAGATTAGGCTTCATAAATCACATTCTGGGTTTATTTTTAAGTCGTCTTGAAGCTACTTTTTTTTAGTAAAAGCAATAGCAATATAATTTAGAGGAGAATACTTTCTCTTCCACCTTCTAATGGTTCATTTGCACTTCAAAGCAATGATTCAGACTTAATTCAGCCTTAACTATCATGACCTAATTAACTTTATGTTGCAGACCATGTCTGAATATATGATATGCTTTGCCATGTTGAGGGCTGGCTGTTCAGTCTCACAGCTTTTCCTAACTAGTTTTATCTGTCACAGCACTTCCCTTTTCCTTTCTATGCCTATGCATTTTCCTCAAAGATTTTCCATGGAAGGCTCTCACAAGCACTTTAAAATCCAGACAGATGATATCCATACAGTCCACTTAACATGGTTGTGTTATGTGGCACAGGTTTCCTACACAGAAATGGAGCTAGCTTGTTTTTTTCAGGCTGTTTCATATTAATTTGTATCATTTCATCCTGAGTGGTTTTGTAACACATTAGGCTTCAACAACCTGAAAGCAGATAGCTCACCCATTTTTTCTTAGAAAGGAAAACAATGACAGTTTTCTGGGAGCATGGAAACATTCCAGCAATATTTTTTGGTTAACTGATATATTTAATCAATTTCATGCCCCCTGAAAGTGCGCAGGAGCAGTACAAACTGAAACATCTCTAGAAATAGTTTTGTCTGAGATGGTCTCATGAAAATGGAATGTTAAAAAAATTAATAATAATTTACAATTAATTTTGAGTTCTGTTCCTGGCAATTGCTGTGTTGAGACCTACAGAAATGGGCAGAGCATCAAAGTTGAAAGAGAACTATAATTTCTGACTAACTCACTAGCAAAACTGAAATACTTAATGCCTTTTTTTTTGCAAAAGCATACCTAGAAACACATACCCTAACAACAACCCTAGTTATTTGAAATGATGGTTCTCTGGCTCTGTAAAGATATAACATTTCTCTCAGAGTCTCTCTCATTTTTGTGGAAGATAAATATGTGCAGACAAACCATGAAACTCTTCGTCACTTGTCATCGGGTTGGACAAATATGTAAAAAAGTTAAAAACGAACAGGCTGAATTAGTGGACCTGATAGACCTACTAAGCAAAGAGGAATAGGTTTTAGTTTTAGAGTTAGTCCTAGCTCCTAAACCATTGACAGCTGGCATTTGAGAGTGGATACTGATGGGAATATTTGTCTATACCAATTTTTTATTTTATCCAAAGCATCTGCTACTGGATATTGGTATGAAGACACTAGATGGATCACTGTTCATCCAGGAAATCACAAATTATGTTATTCAGTATAACTGATAATTAATTATTGGTAAAAAAAAAAAAGAAAAAGGAAAAAAATCGTCCTTACTGTTTTGAAGGACTTGGAGAATACACCCAAGCCCACAAAAATTCTTTAATGAATAATTCCTGATATGTGCTACTGTGCTGTTTCCTACATTAGTCCTTGCATAACTGATAAGAGTGTTCTTTTTTAACATCTTCTTTATAGGACACCACATTACAAGCAAATGTTTGCTAAACATAGACAAAGTTGGGACACATCTTTTTAAACTGCCAAGAGCAGGTTTCAGAGTAAAAAGGATGAATTTTATGAAAAAATAAATTAAGGTCCATTGAAAGAAATCTTGGACTTCAAACCCACAGAAGTTTCTGTACTCAAATTTAGAGTCCTTTTAAAATAAACCTGAAGACTAAAGCATACCAGATTTTGAAGAAACCCCAAAATATTTTTTTGTTTTAATAAATTCTGTCAAGAAGCACATTGCAAGAAAAAAAATCTAATCCAATTAAGGTGATCACTGATTAAAAACTCAATTCCATGCTCCATGAGGGATTCAAGTCTGGACAAAAATACAATATCCCCACTAATTAATATGTGGTTTCCAGTTTCTACTTCATTGTTCAATTCAAATATTCCTAAAGAGGCTTTGTCTGAACTGAGACTCTGATATACATGTGTGAATGCTAAGCAGGCTGTGGGGAAGACTGCTGTTTTGGGAGACAGGCTGAAGAAATGCAACTTCTGTTCCATAAGATGGTGTTTCAAAGTGGAGAACTTAATTGCACTGAAAAACTCATTTTTTGTTCAGCACCAGATGTCAGCAGAGCTTTAGGCAGCTTGCTCAGAGTCTAGCTTTTTAGAATATGTGACACGTCACATACCATACCAGACCTACAGTTACATGACAATCACTTGGTGAATTACTAAGAGCTGAGGATTTGCTGTTCTCTGTCCTTCCCCAGATGAACTCTTATGTCCCATGTGTGAGCAGCTCAATTCTTTGTGGTGCATACTTCCATCCTCCTGCTTTATTTCCACACAGACTGCTTAGGCACAGCTGTTACTTGCTCCCTCTGCAAGAGGCACTCCGCTGCTGGCTAACTCACCCAACAGCTTTTGTGGTTTGGTGGGCTGATCCCAGGCAGCAGCTAAGCTCCCTCCCAGTCGCTCCTCCCTCCAGCCTCCCAGTGGGATGGGAGGGAAAAAGTAGAAACCAAACCAAACCAAAAAAGTAATTACGGGTCGAAGTGAAGACAGGTTAATAAATAAAGAAAAAAAATTGGGAAAAAAAGTAAGTGATGTAAAAACAATTCCACATCTGCCCTGCAGCAGAGCGGTGTCCAGCCAAAAAGTGCAAAAAGCATTGTGCTGTTTCCCTTACAATTCTGCTTGTTTAGGTCAAGCAATGTGGCTAGGTGAGACTAATAATTTTTCAGTTGAGCCTCTAAGGAGGCAGAAAGACAGAATGACAGAGTGAAATGCTCTGTGAACATAGGCAAGTGATACCGAAACAGAATCTGACAGGCATGAAAATTTCAGACAACACAGACCTTTGACTAGTGTATAATATATTTTTGTCAAGAATATAATGCAGTTTTCTCAAGAATTGTATGAGATTAAGGGCTCTGCATAGAATCATGTGAGCACTCTAACTCAGTTCCATTGAAGTCCTTAGGGGCCTGATGCAGGTCTTTGCTGATGCATGCAGGAACTTTGCCCAGCTGTGAATTTGACTCCTGTTAGATAAAGCACTCTCAGTCCCATTATAAAACAATGTTGTCTTAGTTTCAAAGAATGTGACAGATTCTTACTTACAAAAGAATGCTTCTGCATCTTCCCTGTATCAAGGGATTTTAATGTAACTTAAAATAATTTCTTTTTCGTTTCCCAGACACTTGCACCCTTATTTATATTTAGACGCTTTCTGCAGGGGAAAAAGAGTGATATTACAACATAAAGGCTAGCAGCATGTGCGCGTTTCTCTGCTTCAAAGCAGTCAGAGGGAAACCACTTTATAGTCAAACATGCCTATTGGCAGGCAGTGAATCCAAATCTCGATGTGTGGGAAACCACATAAAGTTTACTTGCCAAGACGGCTTTAGGGAAAAAGAAAACATACCACTAACAAACTTTGAAAAATTAACTTGTATAAACTCATGTAAACACAAGCAAATAGGACAGATTTTCTTCAAATGTAAACACTTAAGTACCATATTCAAGCAAAAAGATAGCAGGTTTGGTTCCTGTAACTGTTTTTATAGCAAACAAAAGGAACAAACATGACAGGTTGTCCTTTTAGTTTCTCCCTCAGTTGCATACAAAAGGTCGAGTGTGTTTCTTTTCTCCTTTTACTGTTGCCTAGTCATTAGAAATTTGCCTTTGACGAAACTAGTAGGAAACGTCTCTTTTTTTTTTCCCCAGAAGTTTCTTTTTTCTGCTTTTCCTCTTGCTGAAGGATCTCAATGAGAAATTAAAGTAATAACCTTGGCAGATTCCAAAGGTGCTTGTTGGAGGGGGGTTTTCTGGTTGTTCTTTTTGTTTGTTTGTTTGTTTATTTGTTTGTTTGGTGGAGGTTTGGGAGTCTTTTGGGTTTTTTTAAAGGAGACATCCACTTTTTCTAAGTTGAATTTGGCGCTAACTATATGTAATATATAAGCAGCTCCTGCATATGGGTTAAAGGCATGAAACTGGCTTTTTCCTCCTCCCGTAAGAAAATGAACAAGGGGATAAACTGTTGCTGAAGTGAGTTGCATGGGGAGAAGAGAACATTTAGTATTATCACAGTTTGAGAAGACTCTTTTGTTCATTGTTTGGTGAGGCTTATGGATTTCCACCTCCAGCAAAATTAACAAGAAAAGGCGCTTTTTTTTTTTTTTGTTTTAGTGCCATTACAATATATGCTGCATCCTAAAGGACACTTTTGGAAGATTGTGGTCTATCGTGATATCATATTCACACTCAGGCTTGAAATGAGCAGGAGTTTCCATTTTTGCCCGTTCTACATCAGCCCCTTTGGAAAGTGATAAGCAGGTCCATAGTGCTGCGAAACTTCAAAAACAGAATGCATACTTCGGAAACTGCACTTCTACAACACAGTATTCTTACAGAGATATCAGTGTACAGGAAAGGTGGAGATAAGGTTAGATACTCAAAACTGAGCCTTCATTTTGCAGCAGCTATCAAAACACTGTGTGTGTCTGTTTCTCTGTTGCAAAAAATTAAAATACTAGAGTGTTGTCTCTTTCAGTAGCATAAAATATTACATTTTAAAAGCTTTTTTTTTTTTTTTTTTTTTGCTATGGGAAGGGAAACACAACATGCTAGGGAGAAATGGCTCTCCGTGTTGCATTTTCTTCTGTGTTCTGTTAGACTAACAGCCCATGCATCATGGACCAACAAATAAGGTGTCTTTGCCAAGGCAAGGAATAATCCTTGGCTAGAACTCCACAAATGGACAATGTTTGAACCTGACACTACTGGGATTTTTGTCCAGTGGATGACTTTTAAATGGGATGTGGAAATGCAGATGGGTGAGACTGCTGGCTGCTATGCAAGTGACCTCACTTGAGACACCCAGCTCCAAGCAGTCAAGACCCTCATATGTCAACACTTTCCAAGACACTCGGGACAAAGTTGCCACCAGGGCTTTGGTGGAAAGTGTTAGTGAATGTGTGCAGTGGTTTTGGCTGAGCAGACTGGCTTTCTCTACCAGCTCAGGGGTGGCAGGAACTGACTAAGGGTTTGAGATCGAGCCACCAGAGGGAGATATAAGGCCACAGGCGTTTGAGCTGTGCCATGTGCTTTTGTCCGATGATGCTTTCGTAACCATCTGTGGCGCCACCACAAAGCTCATGCTAGCTCAAACTAACTGTTGTGGCAAACAGCAACACCATTAGGCCACCAGCACTTGCCGAAGATGAACATTACTGTTTTAACTTTGCATCTGGCAAAGCCAGTGCATGTAATCCCAGGGACAAAAACCAACAAAAAACCCCAAAGCCAAGCCAACCCAGACCAAACAAATAAACTGAGCCACCCCCAACAAAAAGCCCCCAAACAAAATTCTTGTTGTTGTTTTTGTAATAGATCCATGCAGCCTGTTGAAGTTTACAACTGTGTCTTTGTGCTGTGCAGACATAATTTGTTTTATACCTGTTACTGCTCTACTTGTTTCAAACAGAGATCCAAGAAACCATTAAGTTTCTGCAAATATTTTGGCATGGGCCTTTTGGAATAATTCTAACTAAGCTCAGCCTGCTGGGTGTTTTTCTTAGAGCATATTGCAGGGAATTCATGTTTTGAAAAAATTCCATGGAACATTTCAAAGTCAATTCTACACTCAAAATAATCCTTCAAAAGCAAGAATACAGACTAGAACAAAAACACTTCATGAACTGCTCTTAACAAGACGATTCAGACAAACTCTTAGTTACATTTTTGTTCTCCAGGGATATTCTTTGTCTCTTTATTCTTTGTATCTGTCTCTTCCTTTTTTATGTCATTCCTAGACCATTCCTAGTTGTAGTGTAAAATGAAGAGGCTCAATATAGTAATAAAGTTATAAATAATGAAGTAAAATAGGTTATAGGAATAAAGTAATAAATAAATAATAATTATAGCAACAATGAAGTAATAAGTCAAAAAGTAATAAAGTAAATGCAGCTGCTTGAAAAACTCAAGCTACAGTTGTCAATAAAAACTTGTAGATTTCTGCTATGGACCAGAATGAAAAAAAACCCCAAAATTATGACAAAGTTTATGTGAAAAAATGTTGAACTACTTTGACAATTTTCGTGGAAATAGGACATTTCAGTAATTCCAAATGTAAGTATTTTCAGGCTGCATCAGTAGCAAATTGCAATCCTGATGCCTTTCCCATTGTTGTCTCCCTTCTAATCTTGCTGTCTGACTATGGGAACTCCTTCCATAATTTGTCCCTGATTTTACATTATCTTGTCTGTGTTAGAGACTAAGAAAGAAGAAGACTCAAAGTCTTGGAAGGGTGTAAAAAGTCTGGAGTAAGAACCTGTGACTGGCTGGTCAAACATCTTATCATATGGGATACTAAGGGAGAAAGGAAACCCATCAACAAGATAGGCAGAGACACAAACATGAGCAAGGAATGTAACTGTCATAAAGGTGAGAAACAAACCTGGCTAACCTCAGTAACTGATGGGATAGCAATAAATTCAGAGTCACACTGCAGCAATTGATGATGCAAATTCAAAGATGCAGAATGCTGGAGGGAGACTGGTGAGACTGCGCTAGTTGCTAAGGATTCAAGGAAGGGAAAGGGGCAGACAGAAAGGGGTGTAGGAAGAGGTGGTTGCTTGTGAGATGAGACTGGTCACTATGTTGGTCTGACTGAGCCTGGCACCTGATTACTACATTCTGTTCCACCTTCTTACATCCTTTCTTTTCTAACTGCATAGTCACAGTCTCTATCCCATGTGCATGACTGCTGCAAGGACTAAGTGCCAGCTAGTGGGTGAACTGATGTGATGAATTTGGTGCAAGCCACTGGAGCTGAACCAAGGGTTTTGGTGCCCCAGACCTGTAGTGGCCCCTACCAAAGTGAGTGGGGTGTCAGTGCCGATGACTAGGGCAGAGAGGGGTCTTGGCCACCAGTCACTGGGGTTGAAACGTGCATGCTCAAAAAGCCATCAGACCGATAATGGGTCAAGGTGGGGAAAGCTGGTAGAGCAACTGTTAGAAAGGAGGAATGCTCCTTGTTAGTAGAGGAGGTTTAAATATCTTGTTCTTTTTTTGCCCACTAAGGATGAACCTAGAGACAATGCTGAATTGCTCATATGCACTGTGGAGCAGGAAGAGAGGAGAGCAGTGTTATTTCAGATGCAGAATGGTATCAGCCAGATTTTAATAGTTGTTTTTGTGCCAAGTATGTATTTAGGCTGGAAGTTTGAAGAATCCCTTACTGATAGAGGAATAAGATTGTGGGATATCTTATCAAAGGAAATATTTTGGCCCCAAGGCTTCAGTTAAAATAGATGTCAGAATGAATATTGAAAAAGGTTTATCCTGGCATGGCTACCCAGGTTCACAAGAGATTAGTTTTTATCACTTTTGTTTTTCTGCAGAACAGTTGGTTCAGAATCTCCTATTAGCAAATGTGCTGAAAAGGTACAAAAGCAATTCTAAGGCCCTCAGACTTCCCCCAGATATTCTTTCTGCAGTATAGCCATCTCTGCTACTGTCATTCTGTTGCAGGAGAAGAGGGCCAAAAGCAGAATTCCTGTGCTTCTTGCTTCATCACTGTCACACTACGGCTTGGAGTGACAATGTGTGAATACTCAGTTTTCTCTAGAGAAAACTGGATTCTTCTCCTTTTTCTCTTGGCTATTTTGCACCCATGGGCACACACACACATGAGCTCACACACACACACACACACACAAACAGCCACCCCCCCCCCGCCCCCCCCCCTTTTACCTAATACATAAACTACATTTACTTTTGTGTTCCCACCTAAAAGAGTGAAAGCGTGGCACATGTTTGCTGCACAAGGACTTTGAACACAGCCTCCTATAACCTAAGGAAGGTCTCCGCTTTTGCGCTGCTTTGAACTTTTGCTGTAGTTGATAACTGATGTGGCTGCCTCACTCTCATGAAAGCATCTGAAAAAAAAACCCTATAGTTTTGTGCTTCAGGTATTTTGGATCCCAACACTGTCTCATGTTAATCACACATAGCTGAAATTAAACCTCCTTTTTTTTTCGTGGGTGTGAAGGTGGTCTGGTGGTCTTACTTTCTGTAAGTATGATGAAGATGGTGGTGAGTACACAGTGGTTAACAAAAGAGGCAAATAATTCATATCTTAGGAAGTTAAGTCTTCTCTAGGGTTACTAATGGGAGAATGGAAAAATTTCAGCCTGAAGGATGCTGAATGGGGTGATAGTTCAGTTCTTCCAGACACTGAGCATCTCTAAGAATCAGCATATTTTCCCCTTTCACTGAAAACAGCTGTCCATAAGGACTAGGCAGTTTTTCTGAGTCAGGATACAGCATGGCAAGGATTCCCACTGCTGCTGCTGCAGCATCCAAAGCTACTGTCACCAAGTGCAGGCTCACAGAGAGACACAGACAGCACCTGTCAACTTATGCTCTTTCTGTTTTGCCCCTACGTGAGTTGTCCATACATCCTACAAAAGGGCAGAAGGAATGAAAGTCCTGCAATCTACCAGTGTCGACATCGATTGCTGTGAGGGTGACTGGACAATCTTTGGTGATGGCTGGCATTAATTACAAAGAGCTACTAGTAAAACACAGACCTTCCTCTGTGTAGCAGGCCTGATACTTAGAAGTGGAAGTAAGACAGTAGTTTGATGCATGTGTTTGTCTGGAGTTTGTCTGATTTGTGCTGTCAGCACGCATTTACATGAGTTACATGGTGTTTTGAAGTTTCAAACTTGTTCTAAGCATAAATCTGTTTAATGATGCAGAAGTCTTGACAGCTCTTCAAAAAACCCTTGAGATGCAAGAGGCTTTGTCAGGATCTGTTTCTTGTTATCTGCTCACCATTGCTGATCAAGCAAATGGCTTGCTGAATTGTACCACTAGAGCTGGCACAAAAGCTGTGGCTTCCTTGTCAACAAACAGGGCCACAGAAAGGGACCTGGGGGTCCTGGTCCTTATCAAATTGAACATGAGTGAGCAGTGCCCTGGCAGCCAGGACGGCCAACCCTGTCCTGGGATGTGTCAGGCACAGCATCGCCAGCCAGGCAAGGGAGGGGATTGTCCTGCTCTGGTCTGCTCTGCTCTGCTCTGCTCTGCTCTGGGGCAGCCTCGCTGAATACCATGTGCAGTTATGGGTTCCTCAACATAACAAAGGTATTAAGCTTTTAGAGATCATCCAAAGGAGAGCAAAAAAGATGGTGAAGGGCCCCAAGGGGAAGCCTTATGAGAAGCGGCTGAGGTCACTTGGTCTGTTCATCCTGGAGAAGAGGACATGGAGGGGAGACCTCATTACATTCTACAACTTCCTCTTGAGGGGAAGAGGAGGGGCAGGCACTGATCTCTTCTCTGTGGTGACCAGTGACAGGACCTGAGGGAATGGCCTGAAGTTGTGTCAGGGGAGTTTAGGTGTAAGTCTTGGGGATGGTCCTGTGCAGGGCCAGGAGTTGGACTTGGTGATCCTTGTGGGTCCCTTCCAACTCAGCATATTCTGTGATTCTATGAACCAGAGATGAAATATACATGCCTTGAAGTTGTACTGATTATTTGCTTCTATTTTGCTGTCTACGTGAAGCTATGTGGGGATTTCATGAAAGCCACAGGAATACCCACTTACATGATCCATGCTTCTTGCTACACAGATGTGATAGGGGCATTTAATTCACTGTAATTTTCTTTGTAATCAGGCTATAAATGGAACCTTTTTCCCCCATTCTTTCTGGGTGCTCTTGTTAACTATGCCTGCAAAATCAAATATAGCCTTGTTTTTTTGTTTGTTTTCTTTTTCTACAGAATAAAATCCTGAGTCAGGAAGATGCTTAAGCACATGCTAAAGTACAGGCTGCAGTGCTTTGTTGAAAATTTGTAGGTATAAGAACATGTTTAAACATAAACATATACTGAAGAGCTTTCCTAAACTGAGACTTTCCCCCAGAATAGCGATTACTTAGATAGCAACTATAATACAAGCTTAGTGATGCTCTGAATTGAATTAGTGAACCCACACTGGCATTAAGGAGGGAAATTATTTTTCATTTTATGTTTTAAATGCAGATAAACATGAAAGAAAGCAAAGCAGCATTTTCTTATGCAAAGGGGTCACGTCCTACTGTTCAATATTTTGAAGTGTAAACACTAGTTCTGTTATTAAAATGACAGGGTGAGACATGGGAGTTTCAGGAAAACTGGATTTTCAAATCAAGGAGTCTAATCACATAATAAAGGTTAATTTAGGTCATTGGCCAGTGGTCAGTTAGGATGGCCTGCTTGCTAGGGGAGAGACTAAATGGTACAAAGGGAAGTTTTCAATGCGTCACTTTTCAGAAAGCCAAAAATTATCAGCAAGCTGTACTGTCTAGAAATATCTGAGTTCCAATCACATATTTCAGTGCAAATCAGACCTCTTTGTTAGGCACTGCTCAAATTAGGGATGCATTGAAGTAATCAGTATTCTCTTCAGTTTTTTTTAAATTGTTCTTTGTTTTTCCCCTTCATTTTCATTGCTAAGGACTCATTCAGGAGCCTGATACTGAAGTGCATGTACTGGGGAAGAGGCAGGAGATTTCTTCTTGTACTGTGAGTTTAGATACCCATATACATGATTGTAAGGTGCCATTGGTCAAAGCTGTCCAACCCCACTGTAGATTTTAGATTTGACTTCATATACAGTAAAAACAGGCAAGTGAGCATGGGAAAGATACGCACTGGATAATTGGCCTAGAAGATGCTTGGAAATTTGGCAAGAGCTTGGGGTCCAAGTGTTTTGAAAAGCAATACAAGGTCTAGCATGTGACTGGCTACTAGTCATGTCCCTCTGAAATACTGACACTGGGGCCAAAAGTGTGTAATGTCTTTACTAATGACCTGTGTGATGGGACAGTGTGTTCTCAGCAAGTTTGAAGACGCTCCCAGGCTGAGGGGACTGTCAGATACACCGGAGAAGAGGGCTGGTCTTTAGAGGGACCTTGACAAGCCAGAGACATGGGCTGATGAGAGCCTCCAGGAGTTAAGCATCAGCAAATGTCAGCTTTAGTTTGAGTTCCCCAGTTCTTCTTAAGACAAACACTGAGCCTATGCAGCAAGTTCAGTGGAGGCCACAGATGCAGAGAAGGCTGGAGGATGGCACACACAGGGCAGGAGGGGCAGCAAGAAGTGGGTTTTTTCAGCTTGGGAGTGAAAGGGAGTTTTTCTGCCTGTCATCAATTCCTTTGTGGCAGAGCACTGAAATAATAGACTTCTCTCAGGGATGCACCAAAGGCAAAAGACGGTCATTGCAATATAGAGCTCTCACAGAAGACTGAAAGATACCCATCTTTCCTGGGAGGGTGCTCAGTGCCTAGGTGGGGATGCCCAGCAAGGCTGAAGGTTCACTGCTCTCGGGCATCTTCCCAACTTCATGGCCCAGAGAAAATGGATGAAGTGTCATGTTGGCCCACGTGTGACGTAGGGAGGAATCTATGAGCCAGTAGATGGGAGTTTCATTAAAAAGTGAGAAATCTGGGGTTTTGAGCGAGTTCTTCCAAGACAGAATGTTGCTGTTTGTGTTTTTACTGTTGTTTGCCTACTATGCCCCTTGTCCTAGGAGCTATGCAGAGACAGGAGTTCTTGCCCTGTGTGTGTGCTTTATGTTGAAGTAATTGGGAGTATGGGATCCTTGCTCAAGTCTGAGCCCCAGTCAGGCACAACTCAAGCGTTTTTCTTCGCGAGGAACTTGTTGAGAAACATGTGAACTACCCCGCGTTACTGCAGATCACCAGTGAGCAACACCGTGCACCTTGATTTACGAAAGTACCGTGCGACGTGCATGGCAGACAATAGACGAGACAGAAACTGGGGGAAAGACGTAGAATGGCTGATGAAGAG
>VZRQ01003012.1:178121-211836 GCA_013397975.1 Machaerirhynchus nigripectus | reverse complement strand
CGGGGCGCTGTCCGCGGTGCTGAGCACGCCCGGGCGGGCGCGGCCGCCGCCGCCGCTGGGCGCGGAGAGCCGCGCGGGGAAGGAGGCTTTCCTTCCCTGGCTCCCTGCCTTGCGGTGTACTACCCGTGCTGTCTCGGCGGACAGGCATGGTCGCCGGGCTGGGTATGAAAATATCTGGCCGGACCTTGCTCGGTCCGCCCTCAGGGTTTGTGATCCGGTCATGGCAGAAAACAGCCGGCAGATGAGACCATCGGTAATCGGGTAGACCAGACCACAGGGTGACACAAACACAGCTCGGGGTAGCAGTCCAGAGCTGGTGGTGTTTTCAGTTTGCAAATCTAGACAGTATCTGCTCAACATCTGTTTGCAGCAGACAAGATAAAGTAGCTCCTTGGCACCCTGCAGTTTTGCAAGTGAAAACATAGACTCAGTTTTTGTTGTGCATTAGCTTAAATGAATTTGAGGTCAGCCAAAGCTTAGATGCATTATTCTTATATTTTCTTACTCTTGAGTCACATCATGACTGGCACTGATTGTTGGGGAACGACGTGTCCTTACTCCTAGGAGGAAATACATTTCTTAGAGTGCAAACTTCTCTCAATGTAAAAGAAGTAGTAACAATACACTTCTTTTCAAGCCTTTCCTTCTTGTAGCCAATATTCAGCCTCTCCTGCAGCAGCTGAACATTCTCCTCCTTTGTTACCCTGCAGTATTTCTTGCAACAAATGCTCTTCATTTGCATAAATAATGAACGCACTGTTGCACTTTTTGTATTGTGTTAATCCTTGAATCTTTCAAAACCGTAATTTCTCAGAGCTACTGTATGTGTGTGTGTAGGTGTGAGGAAGCCATGCTTTGCATTCAGTTATCCACAGGTCTTAGCTCCTAGATACTCTCTTGGACGTAGTGGGAACTGGACCCTTCAAGCATTTTGCTGTAAATGTACGGCACTTGGAAGATTGTTTTTTCTCTGAAGTTGAAAGGACTCTGCCTGTTTAAGAGATAATCAGTACTGTTTACCACAGGTGTTACCAGACAGAGGCTTGAGAGGAGTTAAATGGTGTGATCATGAGGCTATTGTATAATCAGGCAGGTTAGCCATGGGCAAGGACCATTCTTCAGCTACACAGAAGCTAGGGAGGTGTATTTCTAAAGGTGAGGTCTGTCCATGGACTGAAAGCTGCCACAGGCATTCAGGCCTGTTTAAATGGGAGTCTGTGAAAATCTTGAGTCTGGGGGAGTCACAGCCTGTAAAACCTAGCCTGTAAAATCTTCAGCACCTACGCAAACTCCTTTGTGATTCAGTGGGATCTGTGTTTCACTTGCTGGTGTGTCCCAGCTTGTAAGTCCTATCTCACTCTTGCTAACTTTGGCCTCTGCTTTTCTGATCAATGATACTAGGTGAATTTCTAAATTTGTTATTGAGATGAGAATAGTCGTTTCGTTTGAGTTTAGTTTGAATAAATGTTACTTCTGTGCCCACTGAGATGTTGATTGCTTCTCTTTAGACTGTGGGAGAGGAAAAAGGGCAATTTAAGAAAGTCATGATCTGCCTCACATTCATAACTTTTCCTTCCATTTTGCCTTGTATAAGCACTTCTGCTGGCTTTAGGCAGATCTCAATGTGGGCATAAATTTTCGTCAGGAATTATGCAGAGGCATAATTCCTGAAGGCTTAGGTTTGTAGGTGTTTTGCTGACATGATTAATCATGCAAATAATTCTAGGAGCTTCCATGCTGGACTGCTTATCGGACTAGTGACAAGAAATATATGACATCTAAGTAGAAACCCACAGAAGCAGATTAACTGGGAGACAAAAGCTCAGCAGAGGCATTCAGCTGGCTTACCTCACCTCCACGCACCAAAGTGGGGCACTCAACCTAACACTACTTGTTGCTCGTGCTGTAACCCTGTGTCCTCTCATAAATTCTGCAGGTCTGTCACATGCTTCACATGCTGCAGCTGCAGAAGGGGCAGCAGAGCACTCGCCCACAGCTGGCAGAAGTGGGCTCTGGTGTAAAGGATTAGCAGTCTACTTGTTCAATTGTACAAGTATACAAGTCATGCTTGCTGTGCAGCCCAGATGTTTGCATTACAAGTACACTGTCACCTCTTGCCACGTGTTTCACTGTCTTCAAGTGCAGATATAATGGGCAAAAGTTAAGTAGCCCATGTATTTGAATGAGCTAGCTTTGCAGTCATGGAGGATAGGGATGGCTCTTTCCTTACACAATTGAAGATGTGACCAGTTGGCAAGCCAGGGTGTGTGTGTGTGTTGAGTGTGCTGACCACAGGCAGGGACTTTAACTCTTTTGTAATTTCTTGAGACTGTCACAAAGCAATATAATGAGACTAGTAATATCTTATTTGTGTTTCTGTAGGCACTAATTTGTTCTGAAAAAATACGTTTCTACTGACAAAAGTTTGTTTAAATATACTGAGCAGGGTGCCTAAAACCCATTTAATCTAATGAGAAAATAAATTTTATTTTACAAGTATGTGAAGTGCAGAAGATTTGAAAAGTATTTTTCATACATATTCATCAAGTCAAACTGCTTAAGGTTTTCTTTTAAATGTAAGCAACTTAAAAATGCATTTGAAGACCCGAGTTAAAAATAGTTGACTTGCTGTTTGCCTGCACCAAGGAGTCTATTTTTGTCTTTATTCAGTAGGTTGCACACAGGCATTTCTGGGGGATGTTTCAGGCCTCCTTTGTAGCAATCCAGCCCCTGGATTTGTGTGTTAAATCATTTTGGTTTGATTAGCAGTCACATCTCTTCCGAATGTACAGATGTTTCTAATCATATCGATAGGGAAGGGATAAAAAAGTTTATTCTAACCTCTAAATATGTTTTCAGTTCACTCTTTGAATAGTGACATGATTTCACTGTCACTTTTAAAACTGCACTGAAATTCAGGGGAATGGCCAAACTTGAAACCTCCTTTTAATACATGACTCTGCTTTGTACTTATGGTTGATAGATTTTCCCAGCACTACTGAAAATAAACCCCATCAATAGTTCATTTTAAATGGTTTTATCTATAAACATCAGTTTGAGGCTAGCTAAGATTGATTAATGTTTCTCTTAAAAATAAAAGATGTGACACTATCTGGAAATACTGGTTTTAGAGTTCATGTGCATGTTCTATTGAATTGAAGCTGCATAGAGTGAAGGAATTTATCTTTCATTCTCATATATATAGATATTTAAAGCTGTATAAATTCTATGTTTAGGACATGATATAAACAGAAATAGATTTTATATATTTGTATGTGTTCATTGCATATATTTACATGAAAACTGTCCGTGTAAAGCAGGTATATGCAGGGTGGAGGCAGGACTGATATCTCTTCAAGTCACTGTTATTTTGTAGTTTGCAAGAGAGTCCTGGTTTTGTAATCTGAAAACAATCAACCTCAGTTCAGAATCTCCGAAATTATTTCTTTGTGTTTCTTGGATAGTACTTCTTGTTGGGATAAGTACATTGCTGGAGGTCTGGACAATTGATCCTAATGAAGCAGCCTGCCTGAGTGATCCTTTTGGGATTTCATCTGTGTTGCTGCTGCGATAGCTGCTTGAGCTGTGGGGGTTTTCTCCCTTTTCCCCCCTCTCGTTTGCAGGGATTTAGCTGCCTTGCCACTAGCTCTGACAAGTTAGAGGGTGGTGTTTCTACCTGGCTTCTGCAGGCTGAAATTTGCAGCCTTTCCAATCTAGCTGTCAATCGTCCTAACAGCCAAATTCTTGAGATGCTAGAGGGCTCCCTTAATGTGAGCACTTACCTTTCTGCTTGTCTGGGGCCCAATCCTGCACCCTTGATGCAGGTAGGATTTTTGATACTGCCCCTGGTACTTGTAAAGTCTATGTTATGACAGGGACCTTGCATTGCCAGGAGGGTGCAGATCTCCCCCACCTCCCACACACACCTCTGTTTCTATTTGCATGATAGAAATAACAAGGTTGCATGACCTTCCCATCTTGGTGCACACACAGACTTCTGAGGTCAATGCTTTGACAGGAATAACTTGCATGAGGAAGGTGAGCAGAACTTGCCTCTGTTTTTCCTTTGTGCCAGTCGGGATGCCCAGGTGCTTCCATGTGTATTGCCTGCAGCAGCAACAGTTGCAAGTATGGATACTTTTCATCCAAAATATTGGATGAAATACATCCGAATATCTTCTTTGCAAGACGGAATTCAAAATACATCTAAATATGAAATGGGATGATTTAAGTCTGCAGGGAAATGAAAATCAAGACCCATAGAATAAATAATTATTTTCAGACAGCCTGGTAACCATTTCCCTTGCATGTGTGTATCTATAATTTGTATAAGGATTTCACTTTTGTGCTTATTAGTATTGTGTTTTGATTGCCTTCTTGTAGCAGGTATAATTATTTATTGGATTGTGAGCATTTCTTCTTGTCCACAAATAGGACAAAAAGATTGTGTAATGCTCTGGAATATCATAGGTATCTTGCTGGTCGCGTGCCAAGATCATCTTCAGCAACGAGATACATATCTAAATAGAATGCATTATGGTCATTACCTTAATAAAATGTGAGTCATGCACTCCAGCACTTTCATTCTTAAAATACTTCAGTAAACTGGTATATCCGCTTGCCAATGGATAGAGCACACTGTGGAAGACAAATCTGTTGCTGTGTGGACAAATAGTCTCCAGCCATCTTCCCTGAAGCTCTGTGCTTAATTTAGCAATTTATACGTGAGCTCAGTAATGAACATTTTAAGCGTGCTTGCATGATGTACATTATCACCAAGTTTTAACTGAAACTATAAATGTTCAACTATTGTAAAATCTATTCTGACTTAACAAAGTCCTAGATTTTAAATGAGACTGTTGGCTAAATGTATCTCTTTGTTCTGGAAGGCAGACAGAAAACCTGACTGTTTTACAACAAACTCTATATGTGATGGTCCTGTAGCTATTGGGAAAAGGTAGGAACTGGTACCACAAATTGCTCCAAAACCAGCATTCAAGCTAAGGCTTCTGAGTAGCAATTTATGACTCAGAAAAACTTTCACGTTCTATCTTGAAAAATATATGCATTCTCTGGGAAAATAAAAGGGAAAGTTGAAACTGTATGAGCTGTCAGACCATGTCATGCATGTCCATGCAGATCAGCAGGTGAGTCAGAAGGAATTTGGGAAGTATTGCATTTGGGGAATGCTGTGGTTCTTCTGTATTTCAAATGGATTTTCTCACTTGCAGGGAAGAAGCAGTCACTACAGGGAGATGTAAGGAACATTCAAAAATGTCAGCCTCTGACAATGACATAAATTCCTGATGAAATAAAAACTTCTAACGTTCAGTGTAATTAGTCCATATATTTCTATAGATTCTGAAAATAATTTTCTAATACTGATTTTTAAAAACAGTTCAAAAAAGAACATTTAAAAAGCCCTAATCTCTTCATAGTACTGTATCTTCTCTTCATCCTGCTATCAAGTCTATTACAGTAACAGTCAAAATTAATTTATAATCCACCTGCTTTCTGACAAGAACAGTTGTCAGTTTTTTAGCTGATATCTCTATGTACGTGTTTGTACTGTCTTTGTGTGAAAGAACATTTGGGAGCTGAGCAGAGGAAGGGAATCTGATTCATAACAGGTGAATAGGAACTCAATTAGGTTTTGGTACAGCTGTCCAAAACATTCAGTCTTTCTTTTGAGGGCAGGGTATATACATGGTGACTGCATTCTTCTTTCTTCTCAGCTTTCATGTTTGCTAGTTCACTGTGGAAGGCTGGTGGGGAACAGTTGATTCTGCTGTACTTCTTCTATACTGAAATTTGTATTACCATGGAAAATATGTCAACCTCAGACAGCAAATGTATTTTGATTTCTTCCATCAATGAACATCATCTACCATGAAGCACATTTTCATGAATCTGCTGGCAGCTAAAATTCTTCAGTACTGCTTTTTAAAAACAGAATTTATGTTTACAGTGATCTTTTTTTAAAAATTATTTTGAAGTGCAGAGTTTTATGACCAGCTGCTCTCAAGTATTCCTGCTTAAGAATCCAGTACTTCATATTCTGTGAACAAACAATTGGCACAAAATAAAACTTGTGGTTCCTGCAGAGTATCTTACTAGCATGTATTGCTTCCTTCATCCTAGAAGTGGGTGGCTTCTTCCATTTTGTGTGGATGGTGAAGCATCTGCGGTTCTTGCTTGCTTCTTTGATCCTCTTTCTACATTACTATCAGCTTTTGACAGTGTTTCTGAGACGGGGAAGAGCAGGCTGAGTAGAGGAGGGTTGTGCTGTTGAACAGGCATTGTTTCACAATGTGCTGAAGAGTTTTATTTCTGCTGCTGGTGGCAGAATAATAGTGGTATCATATTATTGCTAGTTTTCAACACATGCTTTCCTGCAGATGGTGGAGATTAACACTGCAGTGCCTGTTGTTTGAGCTGCAGTGCTGAAAACAAAAGCTTTGCCACAGCTGCTTCAGCTGCAGCAAGGCGAGGGCCCCTGGGGACCTTTGGCAGAATCTGGTCTCTGTGCATCACTGGCCAAGAACAGAAGTTTATGAACACTGTTCATTTGTTTATTTATGACAGCTGGTTGTTGTCAGTGGTCCCTTGGAGGTCACACATGTTTACACTTAATCAGAGAGAGCTCCTGCCCTTTTGTTCTTTTTTTTACCTAAATGTTTTGCTGAGCACTATACAAGGTAGGGAAGGTTTTAACTAATGTTTTCTATTAGATGCATTGATTGTGTGGTCAGAAACCTCAAGCACCATAAGCAAGTGGATCCAAAATTTAGTATTTTGGGCTAAATGGCTTTTCTGATACGTTTTTGGAAGTATCCAAAATTCTGATCTGTATTAGAGTGTGTTTCTGTACTGAAGTAAGCAGCAAAACTTGCATTGACTTTCACTGACACAAGAACAGTCCCTGAAGCTATTGTTGTAGTTCAGCCTAAATTGCATTGGAAAGTGGTTTGGGATATTTCAGTGAATATTCTGAAATAATATTTCTCCCTTGACATCTGGTAAATTGCATAGCTGAAAGTTTCAGTATGTATGTGTACTCACTTTTAGATCAGGTGTTTTGGTCCACTTCATGCACATTTCAAAATGCACCCTTTTAAAGTGTAGTAATGCTTCAATAGTAATCAAGATAAGATGGAATATTACCAAAATGCAATTTTTTTTACTGGAGATGTGAAACCTTTCTATTAACAGTGAACTGAAGATTATAGTGGAAATGACTACATGGGGAAATTACTGTAGTGGATGTTCAAGTCTTTTTGAGATTCATTTTAATATTTAGTTTGAATTAAAAACAAAATAAAACACAATAAAGTTTATTTAGGGAGTATTTTCCAGATTTTTGATAAGGTTGAAGTTGTAAACTCTCAGGTGATGAATATTTTTTTCAAAACCACAGTTAGATAAGTAATACCCTTACAAGAAGTGATTGGATATTTTGCTGAAGATTAAGGCACTGGTATCAAGCTGATAAATACATATTTCAAAAGATCCTGGGGCAAATTTAAGTAGGTATAAATCTTGGCAAAAATACCAACATTTGAGAGCAAAGATACATCCTTAACACACAACACAGAAGAAAATAGTAGCTTTTCCAATTATCTTCTCCAAACATTTTTGCTGGAAGCTTCAAGACTGCTGAATGGATATGGATATCTGGACATTTGAGCCTCTTTAGTTTGTCCATTTTCTTGTTAAGAAGTTGGAGGAGGAAGAGGATGAGTGATTCATAGTTGTCTTTGAAAATCTTTCTGGCTTTTGCTAAAAGAACAAAAATCAGGAGTGGTCTGCAGGTCCACTGACTGGGCACCATAAAATTATTATGAGTCTCTTGACTTTCAGGTAATTTGTTGCTACAACATGTTGTGTGACTCACATAGGTTTCTGGTCAGTAGCTGGTACTGGACTTGTGACATTCTCTTTTCTTCAGCAAGACCTGCTGTGTCACAGAGAGCCTTGCAGGAGACACAAGTTTCTCCCCGCGCTTCAGTGACTGTGGATATACCTTCAATAACACCAGAAACCACATAAAACTAAAAAGACTATCCAAACACTTCTTTCTTCCCAATGCATAAAAAAGGCATGCAGTGGCTTGATGGATGCTGTGCTTGAGTATCTCTGTTCAGCTGGAGTGAGTTTTTGTCCAGTTGTGGTAAATAAGGGTTTTGTCTCTGGCTTGGAGCCACATTTTCAATCCTTTAATTTACTTGGGATTTTCTTTTGGCAGGACGGGATGTTCTGCTCTGTCTGTGAAAATGTCTTACTTTATTGACGAGTTATGAAGGTCAAGAGAAACACTCAGGTTTGTATTCAGAGACATAATCAGAAGATGAATAGCAAGGGATCTAAGGGAATAGAGGTAGTCCATTTATAAATGCAAATCAAATTTAAACCTTCTTCAGGGTTTTAACTATAACTGGTCATACTTTTAATTTTAAGTTCTCACCTCCTTTCATACATAATTTCTGTTCTAGGAGGCCGGTTTTCTACTTGCTTCTGAAAATGTTGTTCAGATATGGAACAATGTATAATCTCTTTACAGGTGCAGTCAGAATTGATACTTTAGTCCTGCTAGTGATTTGCTGTAGTGATTTTGATCACTAATGCTTCTGATTAGATCCACTGACTTTGAGACTTAAATACCAATGCAAAGTTATATTTGTGGTCTAATGCTATCTTAACTGCACATCCTTTCCTAACTCTGGGTCCCAGGAAACCTCTAATTTAAAAGAAAATACTGTCATCTTTTAATCTCGCTGTTACTGGCAAAAGAAGTTTATTCCATACCCCAGAACTGCCAGTGTTTCTTAAACTGACATTATAAGATAGTTACTTAAAGTAGACATTTATACAAGAGAAAAGGAAATGATAAAAAACCTGTACTTTTCTTTAAAACTGCCTCTGTTTGGAGGCATTTGCTATTTCTGTATCTCTCAAGAAATTCAATATTTGCTTTAATAATACAGAATAAATATTGACTCCTGTACTGTAGTACTGATTTAATAAATCCCTTTGATATTAACCTATCTAACTTTTCGGCATTACTTTGTACTAAGAAGGCTTTCCTGACCAAGGTCCAATTATAACCATCTTTTGTCACTCTTAATTAAAGTTTACTCTCTTTACAGTTTCACTCAACAACTTAATCTACTGCAATGGCTTAGTGGCAGATGAACTTTAAAATGATGGTGTATCTCCATTACCTTTTAGTTTTGTTTTTTCCAGCATGCCTTTAACTGAAAAGATAATGTATCCACATTTACAGGCACATTTTGGTTTTTTTCAGATTTTCTTTTTTTAAATTTTTTTCCAGTAGCAAAACATTGAAGCTTAAAACAACTTTTTATTTCTAATATATATTGCAAAGTGGCAATTTATTATCAGAATGCTATATAAAGTTTAGTAACCTGGCTGTCAGGTAATGATAACAATTTGTGTAACATACAGAGAATGATGCAGATGATTGCATGGAAAATGCTTTAGCTTCCCTGTGTTATTTAGCACAGGCAAAACATAGGCAAATGACAAAAATTGTATTAAATACAATACATTTACTGAAACGCTGACATATGGTATAGAAGCAGGAGAAATAGATGTAGAGCTTTTATTTATGCAGAAGAAAAATAGTTATTGATAACTAGAATCTCTACCAGGCAGGCAGATGTTTGATAACCTTAGTTTCTCTTTGTGTATAGGTTGTCTGTAGCTCAAGACCAGTATTCCAAATTTTGCGTTTGCTTGTTTTTTTAAGGTTTTGATTTTCCAGGTGATTTTACATCTGTTTTCCTGGCATATATTCTAGTTTCCTTTCTTATATTTTGTGACAGTCTGTTGTTCTTTTATAAATCTGATATTTTTCTCGAGGAGAATAAAATAGCCTTGTTCTTTTTGCTTAGCCTTGCCTTTTTGAGGATAGTGCCTGCCTTAGCATAAAATATTGCATTTATTTCCTCAACTGTAGGTCAGATAGGCCTTTTGTTTTAGTAAGCTGAAGTCTTCTTTGGCCTGTAAAGTGAACAGTCTGTTTGTCTTCATCCACCCAAGCAAAGACGTTTTTTGGAAGTCTCTGGTGACGGAGATGCATGTGTTTACTTGCCATTGGAATTTTATTCACTGTTCGCTGTAAGAACATGCCGGTGGGTGAATTTGGGGTGGGGAGCATTTACACAATACTGTCTGTCATTATTACAATGAAATTTGAATCATGGACCTTTGTATCATCAGTGTCAGCTTAAGCCACGGTTGGACGCAGGGGTACATTACTCTGAGTACTTCTAAAAATCTCTTGCAGTTCAGTTTCAGATTCAAAGAAAATTGACTGAAGTGTATCCAGGCAATTTGCACAGAGAGATCACTCTAGAAATTATGAGAATTTGGCTTGGTTTAAAGGTGAACTGTAAGAGTTTTACTTACGTACCTATGCAATCTTTACTACCTACATGCTGTAGAACAGAAGGTTTGAAATCAGAGTATTTTAGGAATCATCATGAAATAGGATGCTGGGCTTTGAAGATTCAGACAGTAGCTGTTTATTGGTTTGGTGTTCTGAAGCAGTCATCTGGCAGAAACAATAAAACACTGGAGACTGCATGGCCTTGAAATCTTGCTAAGTTGGGTGCAACTAAACAATGTGCATTTTATATAGTCAGCTTCAAGTTATAGCTTTTCAAACAAGGACTGTACCTTATGACAGAAGAGCAGGACTTGGAGTAATGTGGAAACAGCATCTGTGGAAAGAAATCACAGTTAATGAATACCTGCAAAGACTAGAGCCTTCTTTGGTGTTGGAATGAAAAGGACATTCTTTTGAAAATCTACTGGTATTTGGGTCTTCTTATCTGTAAATATCAGAGTTTCATCTTGCACATGTCTATTTTTTTGTGTGTGTGAACACTAAAAAATTAGACTATAGGGAGATTTCTGAGAAGAGCTACAAACCCAACTGAATGACTGGAAACAGGAGTTGCAAGAGGTTCAGTCTGCTGTCTCTACAATGGGCTAAAGATGGTATGATAACTTTCTATTAGAGGAAGATAGCACTTGAGGATTTAAAAGTGAAACTTTTTACACTCTCTGATTTTCCCTCAAGAATTTTGCTTCCTGAGATCTCTGGGACAAGGCCTAGGGGCTATCTGATCTGTGCAGATCTCACCATTATAGAGAGAAAATTCATGGGGACAAAACTCTATTAGACTTCAATCTGACCAGCACTGTAAATGACAAACAAAAGGACTTTTGAAAGCATTTTAACAACAAAAGGAAGATCAGAGATAACACTGTTCTGTTGCTTGATGAGGTCAGACTCCTCACAAATAGGGACATACACACAGCAGAGATTTTTAATACCTTCTTTGCGTCTGTTTTCAACACTGATTATAGGCTCTGGAAACCCCAGAGCCTTGTGTTGAGAGGCCATGACTGGGGGGATGATAACCTTCCAACTGACCCTGAGTTTGTTCAAGACATGCTGCTCCAGCTGGATATGTATAAATCTATGGGGCCTGATGGGATTCATCCCAGGGTCCCAAAATAGCTGACCCATGTCATTGCAGGACCTGTATCCATTATTTTTCAAGTGACTTGGGAGTCTGGAGAGGTCCCAGTTGACTGGAAGCTGGCAAATGTTGTCACAGTTTCAAGAAGGGAAAGAAGGAAGACCCTGGTAATTACAGGCCTGTCAGTCTCAATTCACTGCCAGGTAAAATTATGGAGAAAGTTATTCTGGGAGTAGTTGGAAAACACTTGAGAAACAACACAGTCATTGGTCATAGACAGCAAGAGTTCACACCAGGGAAGTCCTGCTTAACCAACTTAATTTCCTTTTATGACAAGGTCACCCAACTAATTGACCAAGGGAAGCCAGTATATCTGGGGCTTGTGGATTTTAGCGAAAATTTAGATACTGGCTCTCACAATGTCCTTCTGGACATAATGCTCAACACACAGCTAGACAAGTCCACAATATGTTAAGCGAACAGCTTTCTAAAGGGACTGACTCAGAGTTACGTGAGATTACATTAGGCTGGTAACCAGTCACCAGTGCTATTACCCAGGAGCCAATTTTAGGACCAGTGCTATTTAATGTTTTTATAATCAAAACACAGAAATCAAATGTACATTTATTTGTCAGTGATACTAAACTAAGAGCAGCTGTAGACTCCCTTGAGGGTAGAGAACACAGATCTGGATACACTAGAGGGCTGGGTAATCAGCAACCATATGAAATTTAACAAGAGCAAGTGCTGTATTCTCTACCTGGAATGAAGTAACCTTGGTTGTATGTACAAACTGGAGGATAAGAGGTTGCGAAGCACCTCTGCAGAAAAATCTGTTTGTGTTGATGACAAGTTGAATCAGCAGTGCCCTGGCAGCCAGGAAGGCCACCCATGTCCTGGGGTGCATCAGGCACAGCATTGCCAGCCGGGCAAGGGAGGGGATTGTCCCGCTCTGCTCTGCACTGGGGCGGCCTCACCTTCAGTGCTGGGGGCAGGGCTGGGTGCCACAAATATGAGACGGGCATCGAACTACTGGAGTGTGTCCAGAGGAGAGCGACTAAGATGGTGAAAGATTTCAGGGGCAAAATATATGAGGAAAAGTTCAAGTCACTTGCTTTCCTCAGCTTGAAGAAGAGAAGGCTGAGGAGTAACCCCATCACATTCTACAACTTCCTCAAGGGGAGCAATGGAAGCCAAATTGCTGTTCGCTTCTGTCTGGTGACCAGCGGTAGGAAACAGGGAAAAGGAATGGAGCCGTGTCAGGCAGGTTCAGATTGAACATTTGGAAAAGCTTCTTCACTGAAAGGGTGATTAATCACTGGAATAGGCTCCCAAGGTAAGTGATCACAGCACCAAGCCTGGCAGCGTTCAAGGAGTGTCTGAATGATGTCCTTAGTCATATGGTTGAGCTTTAGGTAGTCCTGCAAGAAGCAGGGAGCTGAACTAAAAGATCCTTATGGACCCCTCTACACTTGAGATACTCTGTGATTCAACCAGCTATGATCTCAAGAAAAAAGAGAGATGTTATGAAATGCTTAAGACATATATTTGTGAGATGTAACACCTGATTTCATTTCAGCATTTCAGATTTTTCAAGGTGTTTACTTTTTGTTCAGATCTCTTGCCATGACACTTGAGTGACATAAAGGCTCTCTGTAGACCATTTATGAGTATCTCTATAAGGACTAGATTGTCCTCTTTTGCCTTGTCCACAGCTGTAAAAGTTACTGATATTTGTCTCCTGCCATTGTTCTGTTGTTGCTGTTATACTTTTTTTGTCATTCATTCTGAAACCCAATGAATTATGGAAGACTTGGGGGGATGATGTTGTGAGGGTACCAGAGCAAAATTAAGAAAAGTTGTGTTGTGACTATGCTTTGAAACTACAGCTTTTGAAAGAACATTTCACCAGGTGCAAGCTGCCCCTTGAAATCCCTATGGTCTTTTCTCTTGAACTTTCAAGGTCTTTGTTGGTTTATGGACCTCTTTAAATTATGCATGGTCAAGGAGAGTGGTACTTTGGCTTGGGTCATAAGGAAAAACTAAAAAGAGACTTTTCTTTTCCTATCTGTGTATCAGGAAACTTAGTGCTTAAATGCCCTGGAGAACTTAAGCAAATAAGTTATGACAAAAAATACCCATCCAATACTTGAAATAGAATATTAGTGTTCAAGAGATGAAGTGTCTGGGAAAAGACCCACTGAGCAGCAGCGTGGCCCAGCTCAAAGAGCCAGCTATCTGGGGACTCGACATCTGCCGCTGCATTTCTCTGCACTACAGGTTCCCCCTGTTCTCCAGGACAGGTCAGTTACTGTCACTTAGAAGAGGAAAACTAAGTATTGCTTCCATTTGTATTTCTGAAGTGCTTGGCTATAATGGTAAGGAACATAAATTAACGTAAATGTTCTTGTCAGGAGAAAAATCTGAACTAGCCTTTGGCTGCACTACTTGTGAACTTGCTCTCAGCTTTAAGGGTGACTTCTAACTACATGTTGAACAACATATTATGGTGCTGCCAGGACAGCTAAAGTCACAAGAAGGAATATCCATCTGTAATTGTGAGAATCGGGGAGTCTAGGAGTTAATGTGTCCTTGTGGTACTGAAATGGCTTCTTAATTTACAGAGTTGTTGGCTAGTTTTTCTCAGCCTCTTTTTCTCTCACCTCCCCAGAGCAGCTCTCTTGCTTTGCTACACCTCAACCAGTTCCTCTCTTCCTGTTTGCTGGGGAACAGCTGGGGAATGGTGTTGCTTGTATTTGAGAAGAAGCCAACTACTAATACTGATGGTTTTCTTTGCTGAATGACTTGATTTTTTTAGTGAAACTTGCTGTGGTATCCAAGGATGAGCACCTTTGGCAGTCTCAAATGGGTGATAGTTCCATATGACTGAAACTTAGGGTAGAGAAAAGAGTCTAATTACTTTCGGCAGAGGCTTTTAAATCAAAATGGCTCGTGTTCCCATTGAAAATACAAGTATAAGGGTCTGGTATAAAGAAAAAAAAACAAGGAACACTCCTGATACTTAGATGAGAAAACCTGGCATGCTGGAATCCCACACTAAAAGGAATAAAAACTAGCCACAATCATATTTTGGGAAGAAGTCTCATGCTTTAATTGTCTTGATGTTTAGTTCTACTCAGGGGAATGAGTCAAAAGCATCCTACTGAATGGAAGAATAATGAAGGAAACACAGATATGGAAAAGAGACTTCCTGCAAATTCCATCCCTTTGCTTTGGTTTGTTAATAGCACCACTATTAACAGTCTTGAAATAAAGCCTTTAGAATCAATATAGAGGAGTCTTTTCAGTTTTTATTCTCCTAACAATGTTACTTTTCTCCTGGTATTGTTTCAGCTCTCTAAATCTGAATTCTTTAACCTTGTCTGTCCAAGGAGCATGTTGTGCTTTATAGGCCTTAATAGCACTTAACAAAAGAGTGGTTTGTAAATAACAGAGCTACTAGATCAGGCCTGCCTCAACCATGCCATGTCCTTTGACCACCAAAAACTCTAACAGAGGTACACGCACACTGTCAGACTCTGACTTCCCTTGTTTTTGAACATCATCAGCATCTTCTGTGGCACTTTTTCTGCTGCAAATGCCTAAGGATGACTAACACATTGCTAGTTTATGTAATTTCCAGGCTGTAACTGTCTTAATATTGTCTATTAATATGACCTAGTATTCCATCTTGTTTAATTCTTTACATTTCCTCTAATTTGAAATTGGCTTACGATGCAGCAGAATACCAAGAACAGCAATAACTAAATCTTTTCCTCAGCATTTGCTACGTCCCTGCAGGCATTTTTGTTAACATTTTTTGTTCAGTTTGGAGCCACTTATATTCAGGTTATAATTCATAGCTTGATGTTGGAGGTACAGCTCAGAGACACATCAGTTAATGAAAGACACTCTTCTGGCAAGCAAATCTCCCTGTGTTTTCCAGAAAAGCCTTTGAAGGATACAATAAGGAGGAAGCAAAACTTTTTTTAACCAGTTGCATGTTGTAAGACTGTCCTAAAAATGAGGAATGTCTACATAGAGAAGATAAGTCATTACAGTTTTAGTCAAAAGCCTCTTCTGATAGCATGATACTGTTGATTGTTATAGGACCAAAGAAGATTTATTGTGAACTTGGGAGTAATAAACTTCTCTTTCGGCACCTCAAACAGCAAGCTGTGAATAACACTGATCTGCAGAGTATGGAGTAATTTTCTGCCACATCAGAGTTTGATAACTGCAAAACACTTGATAAACCTTTGGACTACTGTGTTATATAGTTAAGATGCAGCACAGGGGAGGAATTTTATAGACACCTAAACAAACAGCTCTGCTTCACTAGTCTTAAACAGTAATGTACTGGGACAAAGACACAATTTTTGCTAATCCTTGCAGAAAAGAAGATGAATGCATAATGATGGCAAAGTTTTAAATCATTGCATCCAAATCTGAGCATCTGCCCTAGCCCTGAGGACACATGAGAAGCAGGGAGACATCAGGAGGGCCCAGTTTAGCTCTTTTCAGGAAAAGCTAAGTGAACAGATCAGGGCTTTTTCCATCTCGCTTGGTGACATGGTTCATGTTGTCCCTGACACAAGTGATGATGGTCAGTAAGCCTACCACAGTGACACACCTCGTGTGTCATGTTAAAGACACTACTCATAAACTTCCTTGGGCAAATGCAGTTTGTCTATTTGGCACACATCCCAACCCTAGATGTTCAAAGATTTTGAGTTAGCTCTCAGGAAAAAAAATTCAATTTTCTGACAGTATAGCAATATTTCACTTTTCTGTAACTATCTCCTACTTTTGACCTTCCCTAGACTGTTTTTTAAAGACATTCTTTTTAAAAGAAAAACTGGGCTTCTAGTGTAATCCCATAAACATAAGACCTGATGCATTAAAGCAGACTAAAATTTGTGGCACTTACAATAAGACAGAGAGATGTCAAAACTGATTCCTTGTTTAAGAGACTGCAAAAAGAACATCAGAAGGGAAAGGTGAGATTCTTTCTAAGTCTAGGGCATTATTTCTGCTGAAAAAGGCTGCAGGCAGTGTACAGTTGAAAGGAATAGACACCCACAGAACACAATCCTATTTCACTCTAGATATTCTAGTCAATCACTGTAGGACTAAAGGTTTTAAAGAGAATATTAAGCATGATGACTTAAGGTAGTTTGGTAAGTTGACTGAAGGTTTCCTCACATAAACAAGGCAGTGGAAACAGAGCCCAGCTGTACTGTCTATCTATCCCATTGCTCCTAAGCAGTGAACTTCCATGTGTTAACTTTCAAGAGGTTCTTTTAGTGTTTTGATATTTCGTGTTAAAAGCAAACAGAAAAATGGAGGTTCTTACTAAGCTGTTTCAGCAGCACAGTTCTTCATCCCTCTTATGGCCTGTGGTTACAAGAAACTCTTTATCGTTTAGAGTCGTAATGACAACTTTTCCAGCAACAATGTCTACCTTAATTCTTTTTATACTAGTTGGATGATAGCAACTATAATTTGAGAGTGATCTTTGAAAAGAGAAGGTTGAATAGCATGATTTAATTTATTTTTATTTTTTAACCTTACCACATATGTTATCATTACTATGTGTTTGTGGCACATCCTCCAAGTGTCTGTTGGAATGATTCCTGGTTGCTACCTAATAAAAAACAAGCTAAACTCTATTATGTTTGTTTGTCCTAAGATACTTCAAAGTTTTTCTCCAGTTGTTTCAAAATTACCACAGTTTGTTGCTCTGCAAGTTAAAATACATGGCCTGTCAGAGCTTATTTTACAAGGCAGTGGTCTCTTTGCTGTAGTCCAGTTAAACACCTAAATACCTGCTCCATGTTGGCAACTTGGGTGCACAAATGTAGCACACATTTAAATGCTCTGTTGAATCATATCACAGTGCTCTGCAGGATCAGACTCTAATACACAAGTACGTTTTGCAGATCACATTAGCATCACACAGAGGGTACATATGCACGGGCAGCTGTGTGAAGATACCAGCCTTGGCTTTGGAAAGGCATGTATAAAAACTGACATGTTTGCCTACGATACCTGAACACCAGTTGTTTATTAGACAGCTATGATTGCTGTTGAGCTGAAAGGGAAACAATGTCTCTGAAGTCGATGGCAAAATTTGCTTAACTCAGCATTTCACCTGAAGTGTCTTAAGCAGTCTACACTGGCTCTGCTTTTTACCCTCTCACTGCAAGCTCCATCTTCATTGAGGAATTAGTAAGCAGCTTTTGTGGAATGACTTTGAAATTTTCCCTTGTGCAGCAAAAACTGTGGCTATTTTTTGGGCCAAATAAATAATTCACGGGGAGTAAGTCATTAAGTGAGTTCATCCTCTTGTTTTCTTTTGTTTATATTCCTCACACTTGCAGTAGTGACTCTAGCTGCTAACTGAATGAAAGTGAGCCCATCTGAGTTTCAAGTATTGCGTGTTTACTAGGCAACACTTTGACACTGCAGCTGAAGATGTTTTGTGCAAGACACTGCTTTGACTGCTTTGCCTTCACCTAGTTTCTACTATTTCCCATAGTTGACAAATATTTTTTCTCATTAGCCTGGTTCACAAGCATAGCTTCTGTCTCACAATGGCTATGTATATTATCATTTCCCATGTGAAAATCTGGGTCAGATGTGTCACACTTACACTGTAGTGAAGGCCTTACCCAGCCCCTGATGAATACCAGCTATTAAAGTCCTGCTGAAAATCACTTTTGATCAATCTGCAAAGTCAAATATTTCTATGCAAATTTATTTGTACTCTGTGTCTGTTTCCATGAAATATTTACAAGACTTTGAAATTCACTCTCTGTAAGTATTAGCATCAGTAAACAATCATTCCAGTATTCAGGGAAAGCCACCCCAAAAGGGAAGCAAGCAGGTTTTGAAGTAATTCCAGTTCATTTGGGTGAAAGACTCAAGACAAAAAGGGATCTGTTTAATCTGCACCTTCTCAGTCTCTCAGTCTGGCAGAATGTTTCCTACACAGAGTTTGAGAGCTTGTAACCAAACTAGGAAACACACCAGATAAATTCACAGGTTCCTCACCTGCTAGGGCTGTTTTTTCTGCACTTCCTGTAGTCTCAGCATTTTTCTGCCACGGCATTCTTCAGCTGACAAGAGAACTTAAACTGACAATAAACAAAAAGTGGAGCTAATTGCTGCCTGCTGCTTCCAAAGCGCAAAGTGGAAAAGGAGTTATCATACAAGCAGCCCTGTGATAGCAAAGACTGTTGTTTCCCGTGTTTGGCAGGACCATAAGGGGAAAGGAGCCTTGCTTTACTCCAAATAATCACATGACAGCTAGGTGACTGCTGACTTGAAATATGTTTTCCCTCCCAGACCTCTTTGGATAGTAACATGAATGCTACTCACCTACCCACTGTTCCTGCCATAAGGTCAAAGTTGGATTAATAGCTTCTCTGCAGTTGATGAAGTGTCACTATCCAGGTGTTTTCCTGCAAGCACCAAAGCTCAGTCCTGACTGATTGCTACTCTAACCTGTTTCCTGTCTTTAAATACAGCCTGCTGCTTCTCAAAGCTCCATATAACTGAGTGGAGATGACACTGATGGACTGGACTTTGTACTGAGCAGGAAGGCTGTCTGAGTGAAGTCTCAAGCAAGGAAAACAAAAGCCATTGCTGCTGTTTGGCAGTTTCTGCTAGAAAGAGCAGTGGAATGGAGTGATAAATGAAAAGGGTATTTAAAATAAGTGCACAACTTGCCTCTGCACCCTCAGCTAAGGAAAGAGGTGACTGAATGAAGAGTTCAGTGGGGATGCCTACAAAGAGTTTGGCTTTCCCCACTGCCTCCTCATAGAGGGCCAAGAAGTGCCTCTAGCTGTTACCAGGGACACAAATCAAATTGCACCTGAAATAGCACCTAGATGGTGAGTCACAGGTAACTGTGCCAGGACAGGACTTTGGTTTGACTCTTTCTAAAGCCCTTAATCTTTCATTCCTAGTAGTCCCTCCCTGTGCCTTGTGAGATTTGAGGAAGACGGGGAGAGGGACAGGCTCGTATCCATGGTCCTACCTACCAAGGAATTGGGACTGGTGGAACTGTGCTACTGATGGAACTGTGCCTCTGAGGACTGGAGAGGGTTCTTCATGATAGCTCTAACCACTGTCTCCAAAGGCAGGGTTATATTTGGTCTGCTGCAGAGTGGGAAGCAGATAGACCCAGGTACCTGAGAACAGTCAGTCTCTCCTGCCCTTGGTTACACATAATGAACCTGCTCCAAGAAGAGTGGGTCTCACCCACCTTTCAATTTTTATTTAGTCTCTGCATCCACCAGGGCCAAGTTCTTTAGAAAGGGGAAAAAAGCAAAGTGTCATGTCTTCCAGTAAGATGAGTGATAGGAAGCTACCACGTGTATAGGAAGCGCCTGCTGTTGCACAGCCTAGGCATTGCTGCTTTTGCATTCACTGGCAAGAACACTTATTCCCTGCAGTCATCCCTCACTTGTTCTTTTCTTGACAGCAGATGGGAAGCAGGATAAGAAGACACCCTGAAAAAGAGTAATTACATCCTTATCTTTGCTTAATCTTGATTTTTCTGCACCTTCTTTCATAAGAGTTGATTAGTTGTGCTGTGTCAAGCAGATGCTTTAAAGAAATCTATTTATGGGGACACTCTGTTTGCAGCTGGAAGTGGTTTACAATGGCAAATAAAAGGACTTTCTCCACTGAGATGTGCAGACAGGCCCAAGGTCATGCTAGTCAAACGGCAGACATTCTGTTAGTGAGCAAGATCAATGTGCTAGCACAGCCAGGCCCTCAGAATCACAGAATGGCTGAGGTTGGAAGGGACGTCTGAAGGTCACAGGATCCAATCCCCCACTGCAAGCAAGACCACCTAGAGCCAATTGCCCAGGAACATGTCCAGACAGCTTTTGAGTATCTTCAAGGATGGAGACCCTACAACCTCCCTGGGCAACCTGTGCCAGTGCTCAGTCACCCTCACAGTAAATGTGTTTCATGACGGTTGGGAAGAATCTCCTGGGTTTCAGTTTGTGTTTGAATGTCCAAATTAAGGGTGTTCCTTGGCCTAATCCTGCTGGCCACAACTTACTTGGAGGTAAGAGTGAGCACAAGTACTTTGATGAACCAGCATGAGAAAAACAATTTGATATCTTTATTTTGGTGAAAGGAAAGTTGAAAGAATTATCTGCTGTGATAGGGAGAGGGAATTCCAGATAGGTTTGGCTGAAAAACAGTGGCTTCTCTGTATAGTTCAGTCCAAAACACCTGCAGGCTGACCAAGATTCGTTTGATTTCTGTGAACTACAGACTAGTGAGTGCTCCTGTTGGCATAGAACTTGGATCTTAAAGTGTTCTTCCTTTGTCACCTCCCAGGGATGCATATTTAGTTTGCATGTAATTTTGGTGTGGTGATCTCAGAGTAATATAAAGAATATGTGTAATACTTTAGAAGGTAAGGGTTCAGGATTTATGATTATACTACACAAACCTTCCCAAATTAGGCAAAAAATCTAGGGAAATGAGAGAAATGCATGAAAGAAATGCACCCAGTTTATTTGCAGAAATGCCAGCCAGTCTCCTTCTTAGCAGAATTGATACTGCCTGGTGCAGGAAAATAGCAAACAGAAGTCCTGCAAGCCCTGCACAAGGCACATTTGCAAAACCCCGAAGTACATCATCAAATTTGAACAAGCAAATCCTGCAGCATCCTGTACCGTTTCCAGGATTTATTGTTGTAATGCCGGGGGGGCATTACAGACACACAACAGACATGCGTGTGCATCCTGTACAGACTGACACAGACCTGCTGTTCATAGAGGTCATCAAAAGCAATCTCCTCCTGATTTCTAATTTAAAAATACAGTCCCTACATTAGTGAGTAATGAGAATGAAATGACCCATCACCGTGTGTCCATTCTGTCTCTGCTTCCCACCCACCTGACCACTTTTTAGCACAAAATATGGTGAAATTTCTCATGCATACCATTGCCAGATGTGCTTGACCTGAGCTGTGAGAGTATTTGAAACTGAACTAATTTTTTCTGCTAGCATGGTGGTTAATATCAGGCTTATATGAGGACTCAAAACACCACTGAATTTGAACATTTTGATGAAATACAGGCTGACTTTAATTTTTGTCAAATACTGATAACAGAAATACCCATTACGTTTTTCAAATAGTGAGACCAGGTCCATAATTTGCCTCTAGGTTTTAAGCATTTTAGAAACTGAAGAGGCTCAGATCTTCATTTTGATTGAATGCTAGCTCTAACTGCAGTAGTTCCCTTCAGAAGGCACCAGAAACAAAATTAGTAACAATAAACAGGTCTCCTGTTGAATAGTAATAAGAGGATGCCACTTTTTTTTCCAGATCTGTTTGGAAAAATAGCATACAATGTAATACCATAAGTAAATAGCCTAAATTCTTAATTTTTTAATCAACGAGAGACTTATTGTTTCATGAAAAAAAAACCCAAAACCCATCTTTGTTTGCTGAGGAATGTCTATTATGCATACAACATATTAGAATAGTTCAAAGTTCAAAGTTCAGTGGGGCCAGCTGCTTGTTAGAGAATGAAAGGCAAGCTGAGATATTTTTAACTCTGTCATGGGAATGCAAGGATGCCTGCAAGAGCATCTTTTTGATATTGCTGCAAACACCAAAGTCTCTTCTTTATCTGTGAAGCAGAATTCTGGAAAGGGATGCCTTCTATATGTCAATAAAGACATCTATTTTTCCCCATTATTCTGCTGTTGAAGAACATAGGGGAAATCAAGAAGGGTGGGTGTTATAATGACAAAGTAGCCATGCAGGCTCCTCTTTTCATTACTGGTGGCAGCAGCAGCAGCAGCAGTTATTACCTTTTCTGAAAGACAAGATTTGTTATAGCAGCAGCCTATTACACCAGAAAACCTCTCATCCTAAATTGGTTTGCTTAGCTAGGCAAAGGCAGAAATTGGTTAAAAGGAAAGGGAGTGAGAGAGATATGGCTCCTCATTTTTTTTGTGCCACACGTTTTGTATAAAGACACAGATAATGAGGCTGGCTGACATTTATGCCACTGGCAGCAAGTGCTTAGATGAGTGGGGCAGTTAGCACCCTGCAAGGACAAGCCCTGCTCTTACACATCATACCTGGGCACCGACCAAAGCCATCTGAGTACACATGGCTTCCTCACAAATGGTGTGTTATTTCCCAGTCATTCCATTTGGCAGCCTTGCTGGGATGTCTTCTGTGTGCACTGATGGCTAATATGGGAAGAAGCAGCTCTCAGAGAGTAGGAGTCAAGCTTGTGTAGCCTCAGAACTGTCCTCGCCATCACCTGGGGGAGACAGTGATGCCCCTGACACCATCTTGCAGCTGTGTCTGACACACGGGCAATTCCTTGCAGAAATGTAAAGAAGGAGTTGTGCTGCTGTGAAGAAGGCACTGACATGAACTCATGTTTCATGCTCAGAGGCTGTTTCCTGCGTAAGGGGGCTTAAACACACACTGACAAAAAAAAATACTTCAGAAGACTAGTAATGCAATGCCCTTTCTTGTCAGCTGTGCAAGATAATAATATTTTTTCATTTCCACAGTCTCCATAGCTCCCAGTCATAACTCTCTGATGTTACTGCAAAGTAAGAAAAAGAAAGGATAGGTATAATTTCTTTTTTAGTTCACTTCCTACTAAAGCTTCTAAAATTGAGGGGTTTTCTAGAATCTCTTTTTTAGTGTGATGGCCTTTTGAAACACCATTAGAAAACAATCCAGGCTTTTTGTGTGTTTTCTTGTCCAAATAATGCAAGTTCCATTGTGCAAGTGGTCCAAGGGACCACTGCTGTTTAACGTCTTTGTCAGCAACATGGACAGTGGGATCAAGAGCACCCTCAGCAAGTTTGCCACCGACACCAAGCTGTGTGGTCCGGTCAGCAAATGTGCACTTGCAGTCCACAAGGCCAGTTGTATCCTGGGCTGCATCCAAAGCAGCGTGGGCAGCAGGGCCAGGGAGGGGATTCTGCCCCTCTGCTCTGCTCTGGTGAGACCCCACCTGGAACACTGCATCCAGCTCTGGGGTCCTCAGCATAAGAAAGATGTGGACCTGTTGGAGTGAGTCCAGAGGAGGCTTCGAAGATGAGCAGAAGGATGGAGAATGTCTCCAGTGAGAGAAGACTGAGAGAGTTGCAGCTGGTCTGCCTAGAGAAGGTCCCAGGGAGACTTTATAGGAGCCTTCCGGTACAAAGAGGGGGCACAAGAGAGCGGGAGAGGGACTCTTTACAAGGTCATGTAGTGATAGATCAAGGGACAACAGCCTTAAGCTGAAGGAGAGTGTATTTAGATTAGCAATTAGGAGGAAATTCTTTACTGTGAGGGTGGTGAGGCACTGGCACAGGTTGCCCAGAGAAGCTGTGCATGCCCCATCCATGGAAGTGTTCAAGGCCACTTGAATAGACCTTTGTGCCACCTGCTCTAGTGCAGAGTTTGCCAGCCCATGGTAGGGGGATTGGAACCAGATGACCTTCAGAGTGCCTTACAACTCAAACCATTCTATGAATCTATGATTTGGATGCCTCAGTTATGTATGTTTTCTACTACATGGTGATGAAACAGTTCCTAAGCAAAATCTAGAAGTTCAAGTGTAGGTGACATAGAACATCCCACTGATGGCACTATTTTTATTCACAGTTTTCATCCATGTTCACCATACTGCCTCTGCATCTCCCAAACAAGATTTCATTCTCATTGCGTTAGGTCTTTAAAGATACACAGTATCTGCCAGTACAGAAATTGTGGTCTAAGTAGCGAGGAAAAGCTGTTGAAAATGAGGGAAAACTCATTTAACTATCCATAAAGACGGAACTAGGAGCAGAAGATGCTATCTCATCTTCTGAATCTAATGCAAGGTCCTTAATTTCTCACTGTATACATTTCTAAAGAGTTACATATTAATTATCATATCCTCCCATGTTTTGAAGCTCAGAATGTCACTTACATAAACTCTGCCTGGGAGGTACATATTGCTTAATAGCTGAATTAATTTTTAATCTCCCTTTGAAGAATATTAATGCTTTATTTTCTGTACTCCTCTCAAAAGCAGCATTCCAGCAAAATGTCTCAAAGAAGAAAGAACTGGGAATACTTACCTTTGAAAGCAATATCTTATCATCATTTATTGGAACTGTCAAACTTTTCCACAAGGCTCATACTTCTTTCCCTGACTGCTTTATTGATGCTGGTGTCACTCAGTATTTATAGGAAGACTAATTTCTCAGCACTGCAGTACCTGCCTGAACTTTCTGAACCTGAGCCTGTTACACCATGATGTTCTTTGCACTGCTGAATATGAATCACAGCCTTTCCAGAACCTGTGAAAATATTTGAGTATCTATTTCAGGATTAAGGGAAAACAGTTCTATCAAAAGTAGAAAATGAAGAATGAAATCTAGTTTTTCTATAGTGTTATATAGATTGAAAAGTCTTCTGGTTTCCTTTTGAAATTCTCTAAAGTTTTTTGCTATCTGTCTTGAAAATACAGCCACTTCACTAGGACTAAGGGTTCTTCACACATGTGAGTCGGCTGAATTAAAGCTAAGGGGCATACTTCAATCTTTTGTTACTTTGCTTCTCAGTGCTTGGCTTTGCAGGCTTAACGTTCTTTAAATGTAGGGGGATGATGGGTGAAACTTAGTGGCATACTTAATACATATGCAAAATAAGCAATCTATGATCCTTAAACCGGGGTCCTGTTCCCTTGATCCAGAGGTGTTGTATATAATTCAGTTGATGTTTTTTCTGCAGCATTTATAAAAAAAGTAGTATTCCATTTCCAGCACTTCTTCTTCTATATTTGCCTTGGTGACACAGCAAAAGGAGGATGCTGTGGCCAAAACCAGGCATTTTTAAAAGGAAAACTTAGTTGATGCTATGTTGTAGCATGGAACAGTCACAAATCAAATCAAGCCTGCAGAAATAATTTATACTTCACGTAGAAAATGCTGACCTGAATCCTGTAGCTGGGTCTCCTGAACAAAAGTGTAGTTGTTATAAGATCAAAATGAGAGAATAATTCTAGGACATTGTTGAAAGCCCATGTGTGTATGCCTCAGACTTGCTGGCAGTTGTGCACTTCGAGAAGAATGGGAAGAAACAGTGCTCCTTATGGGTTTTTACTGGGTAACCTCACTGGCAGCAGGAATGGCTTGCTGTTTTCACAGCTCTGCCTGTGTCTTATGGCTGGTCTGCATGCTGCTAAGGTCATGGGTTCCAGAGCTAGACAACTGCTGGTTAGACAGCTGGAAAAAGAGCCTCAAGAAACCAAGATTAAGAGTAGTTTTTCTTAAAAATCAAAGCCAGGTTAGTGATACAGCTAGCAAAAAAAAAAAAAGTCAGTTGCCTCTCAAGCTGGAAATCAGTGCATTTGTTTATGATCATGTTGTTTATCACATTTAATAAGCTAGTGAAGAAAAGAGATAGCCTCTGTGCAAACTCTACTGAGTTTCACCATTTGTGACCATTAATAATCCAAAGGGATCTGAGAAAATCTGGGTTGCCATAAAGATATGGCTTACCTTAGAAAGTAAAACACATGCTATGATTTGCCTCATTCCTTAAATATATGGATAAGGCTGGCCTTGAACAGCCTTCTGGAGAAAGCGGCATCATCTGGTTGAAGGTACTTTCTCATCATGCTGTTGAAACTTAAATAAAAACTCTTCCGTGCCTCATAGTTTCAAGATGGACATGAGAGAAAATGTTACCTAATCACATACAGGATACAGGTCCATCCCTTTCTAAAGTGCCATGCCACTTGATGCCTGTCACAAAAAAATGAAGGTGATGCATAGAGTCACTTGCCCTCAGAGTAAGAGCAAAGATGATGAACCAGATAGCACCTAAAAGAGAAGGTGTTTAAAGGTATGATTATTAAATTCTGATAATGAAGCAGTATCTGACTTTGGTCACATGTTAATACATTAATATCAAAGTCACTTCAGGGATCTGCCTGCTTAAGTGAGACCCTTCTGAGGCAAATATTTTAAACTAGGAAAGTTTTGAAAACTGTGCAAACCTTTTGTACCCAACATCAAAATATAGAACCTTGTGGAGGAGATAACATTAATGGCTGTAAATGTAGATCAGATAAAAGAAAATAGAACTTCATGATAATCATGAAAACAGAAAATTTATTCCTTGGTCATAATCAGGTCAAATGCTGTCTCTGGAATTAAAAAATGACATATATGTTTTATGAGTACCAATAATATTTTAATTGTGTGAGCTAAAACAACGATAACAATCTCCTGCTTCATGGCTAAGGGCAGACATGCACTTCTCATGCATGATGGTA
The DNA here is from genome assembly GCA_013397975.1 of Machaerirhynchus nigripectus. Taxonomy (NCBI): domain Eukaryota; kingdom Metazoa; phylum Chordata; class Aves; order Passeriformes; family Dicruridae; genus Machaerirhynchus; species Machaerirhynchus nigripectus. The sequence continues at coordinate 185,000 of VZRQ01003012.1, read as the reverse complement.
AAATACAGACATCTGTGCTGTGGGGTCTCTCTTTACTGACTGTTGTGAGTGATATTTATAGACAAAGTTGTCTTTTTACTGGCTAATTTAGGTTGGAAAAGACCTATAAAATCATTGAGTCCAACCTTTAGCTGATCACTACCTTGTCAACTAGACCAGAGCACTAAGTGCTATGTCCAGTTGTTTCTTGAACACCTCCAGGGATGCTAACTTCACCACCTTCTTGGGAAATCCATTCCAATACTTGTCAACCTTTTCCATGAAGAAATTCTTCCTGATGTCCTGCCTGAGCCTCCCCTGGTGCAGCTCGAGACTGTGTCCTCTCATCCTGTCCCTAGTTGCCTGGGAGAAGAGGCTGAACCCCACCTTGCTGCTAACCTTTCACCAGTTCCACTGCCCTTCTCTGGACAAGCTCCAGCACCTCAATGTCCGTCTTGTAGTGAGGGGGCCCAGAACTGCACACAGAACTTGAGGTGTGGCCTCACCAGTGCCAAGCACAGAGGGGTGATCACTGCCCTTGTCCTGCTGGCCACACTGTTGCTGATACAGGCCAGGATGCCACTGGCTTTCTTGGCCACCTGTGGAGTTGATAGCTCATATTCAGCCACCGTTGACTAGCACCCCCAGGTCCTTTTCCACTGGCTGGCTTTCGCGTCCCTCTCATTGTAAAATTTCTTCCTTATATCTAGTCAGAATCTATCCACTCTTTGGATTAAAACAATTACCCCTTTGTCCTATTTCTGCAGGCCTTACCAAAAAGTCTGACTCCATCTTATAAGCCCACTTCAGTTTTACGAGAGGGCTACAATAATGCCTCCCTGTAGCCTTCTCTTCTCCAGTCTGAAAAACTCCAGCTCTCTCAGTCTTTCTTCATAGGAGAGGTGCTTCATCCTTCTGATCATTTCTGTAGCCCTCTTCTGGACCTGCTCCAGCAGCTCCATGACTTTCCTGTCATGGAGCTGGGGTCCCCAGAGATGGATACTGTACTCCTCCTGGGGTCTTTCTATAGCAGAGAGGCAGAGGCTGGTCACACTTGTTTAGATGCAGCCCAGGACACGTTTGGCTTTCTGGGCTGTGAGTGCACATGGCCGGGTCATGTCCAGCCTCTCACCCACCAGCACCTCCAAATCCTTTTCCCTAGGGCTGCTCTCCATCTGTTCATTCCCCAGCCTGTGTTGGTACCGGGGGTTGCCATAGGCCGGGTGCAACACCTTGCATTTGGTCTCATTGAACATTATGAGGTTCTCACAGGCCCACCTCAGGACTTGTCCAGGTCCTCCCTCTGTATGCTGTCCATTCCCTCAGGCATGTCAAATGCAACACTCAGCTTTGGTGTTAGCAAATTTGCTGAAGGTGCACTAGATAATGCCTATTTCTATGGTGACTGACAGAAACATTAATTTTTATGTCACCAGTTGTGGAACGGGATTCTTTCACTTCCCATTCTTCCCTCAGCTCTTTCTTCTCTGTAGAGTGAAGGTGCCCTTGAGTGAACCCTTACCATGGGATGATAGAAATTTAGAGAATGGGTCTGAATGACTGAGACTGCGTTCTAGAACTGCTGTTGCATCCTGATTGTATACTGATCTCATCCCGTAGCAGAAGATTGCCTTGCATGTGCAAAAATAGTTTTCAGTCTGGATGAGAGAACCAGAACAGCCCTCTCTGGGTGTGTGTTAGAGCACATGTTAGATGCATGCCAATTTCTAGGCAGCTTTTCTGCTGCAGTTTTTCACAGAGCAATATTTTTCCTGCCTACAAGCATAATCTGGGTGAAGTTAAGGCAAAGCATATTCTTCTTCATGCCCTCATTTATTCAGAAAAGGCCACACTGATTTCCAGCTGAAGGTCTGTTAAAAACAACAGAGAGTTCTTCAGGCTGCCCTGATCTGTGCATGCTGTCATCAGTAGACAAAAGCATGGCCGGCATGTCCTAAATTTGATCTGGACTGACTGGCCTGAGCAGTGGGATGTTCATTTGAACAGCATTGACTGGGAATATACTGCAGAATGTCTCTTTTCTTCTGCATGTCTTCCCAAGCAACTGTGGACTTGAAACTGGGTCAGGCAGTCTTACATGAATCATCCAGAGCGGAACATAACATCTGCTTCTTTTGAGGGTGTACTAGTTCTGACATGCTTCATAGCTAGATCCTTTGTTCAAGTGTGTAGTGGAGAGCTAAAACTTGCAAGCATTTACGGGGAGAGAGCACTGAAGGGCTACTGCTGAGCCACTGCTGAGCTCTTCTGCCTCTCAGGAGAGTTTTTGTTGTAATACACTATTTGACATTTGCAACTCACCTACCTCATTGCAAACTTACTTGAAAATAAGAAAAACTGCCAGACCTTTCTGGCTGGTGTTGTGTAAATGTTAGTGACTGGAGGTTCTCTTTGAGTATTTGCTCTCTTTAAAAAGCAAATTTTAAGACACATTTCCTTTCTCCATCTCTCAGCTGATTATGTGATCTTCTCTTCCACTTTCACTTGTAACAGTTCTAAGCATTTTTTTTTCCGTAAGATCATAAGCTCAAATAATTGTGCATTTGTTTCCTTAGGATTTCAGCATACCTACCTGCCTATTGAAACTAATATTTTTACTGACTTTTAGAGAGTATCTGCAATTGTAACCAAGTAGGTAATAGAATCATAGAATTATAGAATGACTTGGGTTGAAAGGGACCCTAAAGATCATCTAGTTCCAATGCACCTTCTACTAGACCAGGTTGTTCAGAGCTTCATCCAATAATTCCAGGGATGGGGCATCCACAACGTTGGGAATGCTGTGCCAGTGCCTCATCACCCTCACAGTAAAGAATCTCTTCCTAATATCTAATCTAAATTTACCCCCTTCAGCTTAAGGCCATTCACCCTTGTCCTACCACTACGTGTTCTTGTGAAAAGTCCATCTCTCTTGTAGCCCCCTTTGGTACTGAAAGGCCTTTGCAAGGTCTCCCCAAAGCCTTCTCTTCTCTGGGCTGAACAGCTCCAACTCTTCTTAGCCTGTCTTCATAGCAGAGCTGCTCCAGCCCTCTTCTCAGCTTCATGTCTCTCCTCTGAACTCATTGTTGACTCAAGGTCAACATCTTTTCTATGTTGGGGGCCCTNTATCTAATCTAAATTTACCCCCTTCAGCTTAAGGCCATTCACCCTTGTCCTACCACTACGTGTTCTTGTGAAAAGTCCATCTCTCTTGTAGCCCCCTTTGGTACTGAAAGGCCTTTGCAAGGTCTCCCCAAAGCCTTCTCTTCTCTGGGCTGAACAGCTCCAACTCTTCTTAGCCTGTCTTCATAGCAGAGCTGCTCCAGCCCTCTTCTCAGCTTCATGTCTCTCCTCTGAACTCATTGTTGACTCAAGGTCAACATCTTTTCTATGTTGGGGGCCCTAGAGGTGGATGCAGCACTCCAGGTGGGGTCTCATGAGAGCCAAGTCAATGGCAAGAATCAGCTCCCTCAGCTCCTGGCAGTGCTGCCTTTGATGCAGCCCAGGACATGATTGGCCTCCAGCCTCTCACCACAAGCACCCCCACGTCCTTCTCTTCACGATCCATTCTCTACTCAGCTTGTACTTGGGATTGCCCCAACCCAGGTGTAGGACTTTGTATTTGGCCTTGTTGAACTTAATGAGATTCACACAGACTCACCTCTCTAGCCTGTCCAGGTCCCTCTGAATGGCATCCCTTCCCTCCAGTGAGTTGACAGCACCACACAGCTTGGTGTTGGTGGAAAACTTGCTGAGGGTCCCTCTCAATCCCTTGCTCTTGATCCCACTGTCTGTGTCACTGACAGATATTTTAAACAGTGACAGTCCCGGTACTGGGCTCTGAGGAACAGCATTTGCTACTGGTCTCCACTTGAGCTGTTGACTGCATCTCTTGGAGTGAGAACGTCCAGCCAATTTCTGTTCCACCAACTGTTCCATCTGCACATCCATGTGTCTCCAGTTTAGAGACAAGGATGTTATGCAGGATATTGTCAAATGCTTTGCACAAGTCCAGGTAGATGGCATCTGTTGCTCTTTCCTCACCCACCACTGCAGTAACCTCATCACAGAAGGCTACCAAATTTGTCAGACAGTTTGCCTTCAGTGAAGCCACGTTGGCTGTCACCAATCACCTCATTATTTAGATGGTGTACTGCTAACAGGAGTAAGATGTTGAAATGCACTACCTAAAAAGGAAAGAGCACAACCAGCCTTGTGTATGGGTAACTTTGGAAAATGAAAATTAGGGCATTTACAGAATGGATATCTATTCTCTTGTTCACTGGTCTCTTTCTGACCACCACATCACAGTGACTGTATCCATCACACTGACTTCTGCTTATTGCATTTGCACATTTGCATGCATTAATTATCCATAAGTAAGCAGGAACTTTGACAAACTGTGCAGTCTGACCACTTACTGCTGAATCATGGCTTATGGAGAAACTTGACAAGAAATGTAAAATGAAGATGGTGCTCTTCACCCTTCTTGTCTTGGTCTCTTGCAATCTTAGGCAGTAATTTTAAGCAGTCTTGATACTTTGAGACCTTTCTTGAATCTAAGCATAAAAGTACCTTTGGATTTTATCCTCCTTTCAACCAAGCTTCACACTTGTGGTTAGAAAAACCTCAAAATGCCAGCTTAAATATATTCAAAAGCAATTTGAGCCACTTCTTGTGCCAACACTCTCCTTTTCTCCAAATAATTTTGTTCTTCCGCTGATGTTTAGACCCTATCAATTTCTAGACAGTGAACATACTCTCTCCAGTCTTTGCTTTGCTAAGGTAAACAACTCCAATCCTTCAGTCCTTTCAGCTCAGGCAGGCCTCACTCTATTCCTTCACCATGCTTGTTTCCAATGTAGTTTCAGTCTACTTCTAGATTTTTGCCCAGAACCAAACACAAGAGTTCATCAGCATCCTTGTGCACTGCTATTTTCTTGCTGTTACTCACAGACTTTCAGTTGTGGTTGCTTTATGGAGAGGACAGCTAAGACATTTTTGTGCCTGAAGAATCCTACAAAGTTTAGCCCTGACACTATCGGCCTTCTATATTAACAAACAGAAAAGCACTAACTCCTCCAAATCATCCTTTCCTGCTATGGGATATTTCTGCAGATGAACAAGCACTGCAAGTGTTGAAGTCAGTAACATGCTCTTGCATTCATTATGTGTGCTGCTCGTTCATGGGCACTTCAGAGCATCTGCACTGTGCTGCTCGTATGTGAATTTTATTGGCCCTCTCCTGGTTTGGGAGCCCAGACATAGCCCTTGACACAAGTTCTAGGTGTTGAGCACAGTCTTTTGATCTGGAAAGGGTCTGGAGATATGCTGCTTCTATGGCAGTTTGCATCTTGTACATGACCTCTGGCTCAGGATCTTCCTGATAGCAGCACAGGAGCCTGCTGCCAAGCCATCTGGTTCAATCTTCTTGGACCAGTGGGGGTCTCAGTGGGACCCTTCTGTTGAGCTATACTGCGGAATGAACTCTGGATAAGGATGGTGCCTTGCACAGTAACTACTCTTCCCCTTCCTGTCCTCGACTGCTGCTTCAGTGAATGTACATGTCTTCCTGCTCTTCCTTCCTTTGCCCTCCCGCATGTGCATAGGCTGGGCCAAAGTCCCAGTTGCAGATGTGTGGCAGAGCACTCACTGCTGCTCTTTGCAGATGACTTATTAGGTGACATAAAAGACATCTTAAAGGTCCCAAGATGTTTGTAGACAATATCAACCAATCAACCAGAGCAGGTATCAGACATTTGCTTTCTGAAAAATTACTCTCTCTCTCTCGCTGAGCATCAATAACAGGAACAGAAAGAAGGTCATAAAGGAAGGCTCCATGGAGACCTTGTTTCAGTCTTCAAGTATGTAAAGGGGGTTCTATGCAAGATGGGGTCAGACGTTCTAGTAGGGACTGTAGCAATAGTGCAAGGGTTAATGGTTTTAAACTGAAAGAGTGTAGATTCAGACCAGATATCAGGGAGATAATTTTCATGTTGAGGATAGTGAAACACCTGAACAGGTTGCCCAGAGAGGTGGTAGATGCCCCATCACTGTAAACATTTAAGGTCACATTGGAAGGGGCTCTGAGAAACTCGATCGAATTGAAGATGTCCCTACTTATTGCAGGGAAGGTTGGACTAGATGAACTTTAAAGGTCCCTTCCAACTCAAACTCATCTATATAATGCTGTGATTTTATGATTTTATGATCACAGAATAGAAAGCATATTTCCTTCAGCTGCATGTTGACAGGACTCTGTGTAACTCTGGTGGATTACTAAATACACTCTTTTTGGAAAGGTGGGAATGCTGTATTACAGATAATTCAGTATCTGATTCTAAAAACTAAAGCCTGTATTTATTACCTTTGATTTCCTGTACAGCCATCTGTCACCAATACTTAAAACTTGTTTTTCACAATGAGATATTCCCACCCTGCAAATCTTTCTGCTATTATGTTACACTGAATTAGAACAAGTGATAGGTTGGCTGTTTCTGTGTAATTTGGCCTGTGGGTGTTCAGTGTACATATATACAAGAGCAATTTAGTTAATGACTCATGCTTACTGCCCTTGTCTTTGACTATGTTGTTGCCCCAAGCAGATGGAGATCATCATGAATACTCTTTCAGAAAAAGATCCACCACCAGAGCTGCAGTAGTGGAAAAGGTTTATTTAAGTATTTATGTCCCAAATCCCGGTGTTTTATTTGCCGTGTCTTACCGGCACATTAGCTACTGCAATTGTTAAGCTTCTCTCCTAAGACAGATGGAGAGACGACTACATCCAAAAAGGTCCTGAAGAAGGTCCTATAAACTGGAAATTCTATAAGAGCTTAGATTACTTTTTACCTGTAGAATATTTTTAAGGTTCCTTTATTCCAAGTGAGAATGCTACTT
>VZRQ01003012.1:157183-178033 GCA_013397975.1 Machaerirhynchus nigripectus | reverse complement strand
TTATTATTATAACTATTATTATTATTATTATTCCTACTACTACTATTATTAAATATTTTTTATTGTGGAGACATGCAGAGTAGCCTCAAACCTTTATAGAGTTGTTCTTAGTTCATTCATAATTAGAGATTTCTCTGATCAGTATTTTCTCCAAAATACTGATTGTCATACTACTTCCCCTCTCCTTTTTTTGAAGCAAACAGCATACAATTCCTGAGTTTCATATGACAAATAAAATGCAAGTGTGTTTTGAGAAGAGAAATGTTGTCCCAACTTAACTTTCCATTCTTTTATGCTGTTTTGAGAACGAACTAACATGCTTCAGATCATGGGAACAAACAAGAAGCGTGGTGGCAGAGTAACAGCAGTGTTTGAAGTAAAGTTGTTTAGCATTTCCTCTCAAGCTACAATGCCCTTGTCTCATAAACTAAAACTACAGAGGGAGTAGCTGCATAGAAGGAAAATAAAACATGCCCATGGAAAATTGAAATATGCATTGTAATTTGGCAAGGTTTATTTGTTTGTCTTTTATTGGTGGGTAATCTCTCAATTACTAGAACATACTTTCTGTCTCCAGCTGTGCCTCACCTTGTTTTGGCATGACAATAATTAACATAGTTAATTACACAGTTTCGAGTTGAAGTTAAGTACTTAGGTCACGTTCAGCCACTGTCTTCACTTTCACCTCATGAATAGATTATTAGGGCAATAAAATTTCTTTGAGCTATAAATACAACTTTTATCTGCATGCTTTCTCTTTATAAAATTAAATTTGTATTTGTATATTTATCTCATCTGAAGCTGTATTTATAGTAAATTGATCTTTCTTTTCATGTCAGCTTCTGATTGTTCTCTTGTTAGCAGATACTCCTGTATTGTTGGCATGTGAATTTAAAGTCAAGCACAGTCGTCAGTTTCTTCACCAGAGACACTGTTTAGCAGAAAAGATGGTCAGGAAGGAAGGGGAGGGGGGGAAGAGGGTGTTTTGGTATGCAGGGGTAAAATCAGTTAAGTGTGAAGAATGGACTACTGTCTTAGCCCACTCATGAAAGGTGCAGGCAGCATTTAGTTCCTGAGGTAAATTCCTGTGAAGTTGACATCTTGACATCCAACACTCATTCAAGGCCAGATAGGCTGACCTGATGATCAAATTAGGTCTGCTGATTTAAACTGTAATACACCAGGGGCCTGAGTGTTATCCTGTGCCACTGGTTCCAGGGGAGGTTTGTCACCTGATTTCAAAGCAAGTTCAAACTCTGCTTTGGGCTAATGGAGAAGTGTGTCAGACCAGAGACATCCTGACAACCCTTTACAGGTTGTCACTTCTCCCATACTCTGTCTTCTCTAAGTCCTGGTCCACAGACACCACATCTTGGCAATACTTTTAACATTTATTACCAAGATGTTGCCTTAAAGCTCGTCACAATCTGGTGCAATTAAAGAGTTGGATCCTCCTGTCATTCAGCTCTGTGGGAAGTGTGATACTTCCTCATTTCGCACGAAGCTTAGTCACTCCTCAGACAGACAGGGAAAAGGGACATATGTTCAGCTCTGTGTACCTGAGATAGCAGCCAGGGCTCCTCAGAGTCAGAGGCACAGATGGGCTCAGCCTCTGAAGCTCTGTTCTGTCCTTTGAATGAGCTGAGTGTCCACAGTATATGCTTTGGGATGGAGAGCAGGACATAAGTCAGCCCTTAGTCCAGCCTACTGTGGCCATTATTGTATTCTTGCTTACGCATGGAAACAAAGAGCCTAAGCTGTTGAGAGTTGCAACATTGGATTAGTTCCTCCAGCTCCAACCATTAACTTTTTACTTATTTCTCTGCCATTGCTCAGAAGCTGGGCCAAAAATAGGAATGCCAGTGCACTACATTTTCTCTCTGTACTACTATATCTTCATGAGATAGTCCAAAGTAAAGGCAGATCATGGTGATTTTTTTCAGGGTTTGTTCTTCCAGTATTTTCCTTTCTCTTTGCTAAAGGCTGCTGTATATTGCACAGTGGGTCTTGTTTGGGAGTACTCCTGAGGTGGGTTCTGTGCACACAAGGCAGAGTCCTGCTACCTGAACTACCACATCCTTAGACTTTCTCTGTTGGCAGAATGGGTTGGTGTTGTTGGGATGAGGGTCCATAGGCTGAGAGCAGATCTATGAACCTACCTCTTTCTAAATGTCTTCTCACAACAGCTGTAGTGAAATGTAGCTTTAATAAGCGACGCGGCAACTGTTGGGTTTTTAAGCCAGGTTTTAGAAGAGATTCGTGTAAGTTGCAAAGGGTGAGTACAAATATCATACTTAATGACTGTGGTGTACAAATGATAAAATGAAGCTGTGACTGAATACAGAGAGCTCTCACAAGAGAAATGAACCAAAAACTCTTAAAGTTGCTTGAGAATCGCAGGATTCAGTGCAGCTGACAGGTGCAGCTTCCTCTGAGAGAGAACTCAAAGCCTTGCTCAGAAACATTGACCAAGTGATTATAGAACATATCCTTGGATGTGACTACCCTTTGTGCAAGGAAAACATTTATGACTGCTGCTCTACATATAAAGATTGAAAAGTATTTGTCCAAGGGTGTTTATAAGACTTTTAAGCTATAGATAGTATTGCCATTAAGGATGGAGGGATTTTTTTGTGAAAATCTCACACCTGTCTCAGAGGTTTGATCATCAGTGTCATGTCCCAGCTTACAAAATTATTCTGCTTTAAATCTCATCAGAGATTTTTCAAAGATGACTTCTAAAGCAGTTGCTGTTACATTGTCATAACTCAGTAGCCTGAGTAAGTGTACAGTACATGACTCTGCCAGGTTTGTCGTGGACTTCAGGTATTTATGAGGGTCAGACTTCCAATATCAGTATTTATATTTTAAAACTTATTCTTCTTTCTTTTTTCCTCAAGCTTTTGAAGCCAATGGGACTCTACTTTTGACTTTCTGAAATACCTAATAAATGTATATGCTACAAAAAATATTGTGCTGTGATTCAATGCTGTGGGTAGATAGTATAACTTATCCAAAGATAATCAACTGAGAAAATGAGGGGAATGGCCATTATTTTAGGATGGCTAGTGAGCCTGTTAGGAAACTGTTCAAGAGAGGAGAGGCAGAAGAGATTGACTCCGTTTAGTTCTACCAGACTCTTCCTTATCCAAGCTAGAAGTGACTGAGAGCAGCTGTTCCATCTTGTTCTCGTGATCACACAGCCAGAAAGAAAAGCTCAGGCTCTGTTGCTTCCATCGCACTATGTGGACTCTTGGGGCTTTTCAGAAGTTGCCTGCAGAGGCAGACCTTGAGAAGCCTGGCAGAATCCACTCAGAAAATGACTGCAGAAAGGACAAGCACATCTCTCTCATCTTGGGCCTGGTCCCTGACAACTTGTGATCTATTTGCTGCATGCTTCTTGCAGTGGATGTGTGGCTGGAGTTCTCCCAAGCACATTTCTGAGCTTAGGGAGAGGATGATTTAAAGTGAGAATATCTAAATCAGTGCTGGGTATTCATTGCTACATGATGTGGTTTATACCAGCGGGACTTCACATGTGAAAGCAGTTTGGTGTGTCATTAGATATTTCTGCTGCAAAAAGAAAATTTGCAATTAAGAGACCAGATTTTAAAATTCTGTTCCCCAGCAACGCTGCAAGGTCTTAGTTCAGAATAATTTTGGATCCTCAAACTTTCCGTTCCAGATACCAATTATGTTTAGTTGCTTAAGTAGTGAAGGAGGATTGTATCAGATTGTATCTCTTTTCATGCTATCAAAAGTACCTCTATAAAAGATGTGTGCTTACATTTTCTAGTGAAAATATTTCTGTTGTTGTGTGTAACAAAGAAAGTCAACCTTTGTCTTGTTTAATTATGAAAAACGCTGCTAGGATGCAAATACTCAGACTATGTGGATCTCGTTACCACAGATGGTAGTTTATACCTGGGATTTCCAGCCACGGAAAGCCAGTTATCTCAAAGCTGACAGCTAAGCAGGCAGCTGGTCTTCAGAAAATACAGAGCTGGTGCAGCTCGTGTGGTAATGGCATCCAGACTCAAACAGAAGGGACCACTCCTGTGCACTGCTTGCAGACTGGAATGATCTAATTTTCACAGTCCATAAGCATCAGCTGAAAAATATAGCTAGTGGATAAGCCCTCTGCAGCTTATAATCAGTTGTCTGCCTCAAATTCAGTGAGGAAGAAGGAAAAAAAAAAAAAAAGGCAGCAAATGTCCCCACACCTTCTAAAGGAGTAGAGGTATGTGAAAATTTGACTGAATCACTAGCGTGGTGGGACCAGCCAACAGAGCTCGCGAGAAAGCGAGTTGGCTCATGTTTTCATTTGGAGACCTTGCAGCCTGGGAAGGAGGCTTTGGTGCTGCCCTTGTCTGCAGACCTGGGTGGCTTCATAAAGCAGTCAGGGCTGCTGCCCAGCAGGGACTGAGAGCAGCCCTCTGGGTATCGGGCTGTCCCTGGCACTGGTGCACCCAGGCTTTTTGCAGACTGGGCTGTGGGTAAGGACACATACCAAGGGAAGCCTTGTGCCACTGCCTCCTCTTATCCCTTTGGGATATGGCTTGATTCTGTCGCCGCATCTCAGCCACACTGGCTGTGTGTTTCCCTGCAGTAGTTGTCTGAGATGAAGTGAATATAATTCAATAATTACTGCAGCTATTTAAGATGCTTGGAGAATAGAGAAGGAAAGTTAAGAGGTGAAGATATTTCTTTTCTGAAGATTAATAATTGTGGGGTTTTTCTCTTTATTTTTCTACCAGGCAAAGAAATGAAGAGAGTCTAGCTCAGCCTGTGATAAAGAGGTATTTGTTTCCTCACCCAGCAGTGTTGATTAAGCTGGAGACAGGGAAGTGTATTTATTTACACACTGCTGTTCCAAATCAGTGCCACCTGCCAGAGGAATGGACTCTGATAGATTCCTGTAACACGATAAGACACAGTGTTATATTGGTTCTATAGCCTTTTCTGTTGAAAAATCATCACCATGGTGAATGTTTTTTCATTGGCAGAGAAAATAGGCAGATACTCTCCCGTGTTGTGAGGCCAGACAGGCTGAAGTAGAAATTGCCAGACTTAATGTTAGGAGGATGCAGTTACTTGGTCCAAAATACTGCAGCTGTGTAATGCAGGCTCTAGGGTGCTGCATGCTGGACAGTGATGTGGTGGCCTTGGCTGAGCACTGTGAGCACCTGCTAAACTTCAAGTTGTGCGTGGAAGTATTGCCAATCAAAGTAAAAGTCTATTCTGATCTCTATTATATTTGGAGTTTAATTTACTGCAGTAAGGGATAGTAGGAGTGGATCTTTCAAAACCTGTTATACATAAATCCTGAACATTGTTACCAAAAATGTTCCCCCATCCATAAGCATTTGGGTTGGATGTTTGCATTGCTTCACTCTTGAGCTGATAAAGTCAAATTGCTATTTAGACTATGTTCTTCCCCAGAGAAAGATGTTTTTGAAGACCTGTCTTTTTAAAGCACTGACCTGACGTAACTCAGCAGCTGTGCTGATAATTCTCAGTAAAAATCATACTGATGGAACATACTACATGAAACTAGGTGATTTTTTTTCTTGATTAATGCATTTATTTGAAAGGGATTTTCACTTGGGAGCAGACAAATAAAATTATATCAGCCAAACTTTTCTTAGAAGGAAGAAAACTTTTCAAAAAGGTTTTGCAGGTTACCTATATTAAAACGAATAGATTTAATTAGGGTTAATTAGTCAGAACATACCTATTTATCTCCACTATTTAGAAAGCTGAAGAGAAACTAAAGGCCCTCTAGAAAAATACAAAGCATGGTAGAGAACGCTCTGAAAACTGTCTACGTTGTAATGTTAAAAAAACAAAGGAACTACCGCTGCAGGCTATAGAACAAATACAGATTAAATGGAGAGGTTTTAAAAAGCAGGAAGCTACTGGAGATTAAGTTTCTGTAAAACCAAGTTCTTGGTAAGACCTGTTAAGAAACTCACTGAGAGAGAAGAGTGGCTGGAAAATCACTGCTTGTTGCTCTCCCTGGGTTGTCTCCAGGTCAGAGCACATTTCCTGAACTGATGAGGTCTATGCCCTGTACCTTGACCTGCAGGACTGACCAGTCTCCATTTCCTGTTCTATTGTCTGACCAGATTCAAAAGGACCCATGAAGGAAACATAGCAACACTTGGGACTCCGGGGCGTTCAGTTGCTACAGTCTGCTTTCCCTCTTTTGCTGTCATCTTAGAAAGTGTTCAAACTTCAGAAAAACTGTTGCCTCCTCCCTTTACTCTCTTTCTTTGTTGTAGATTTGAGTATGAACTTGATCTCAAATTGTGTAACAGCTACGATTGTGATGTACGCATGCTGTAGTCAAATTCGCAGAATCTTCCTGAAGTAGGCAACCCAGAGTTTTTGCCTATTTTTCTTGCTTATAGAATGAAAAAAGAGGAGTGATTGCCTTACACTAGATTTTCTGATTTGCTGTGAATTACTAGGAAAGAATTGACCTTGCCAGAGTTCACAGGTCAAGATACACATCAGAAAAATTTTCTTTACAGAAGTTGTCTTATTATTAGGTATGTAGTAGAGGTGTAATAAAACCATCCCTTATTAGGTGAGATTTTCTGGATAATCGTATGCAAGAGGCATGCCTAAATCATAGAAAAATTAAATTGTTTGCATTGGAAAAGGCCTTTAAGATCATTGAATCCAACTCTAATTCTGGTACTGCCTAGTCCACTGCTATGTCATGTCCCAGGTGCCACATCCACACATCTAAAAACCTTCATGTACACTGACTCAGCCACTTCCCTGGGCAGTTTGTTCCAATGGTTTACACCCCTTTCTGTGAAGCCTAATTCGCCTTTAAAAACCACACATTTAATGTGTATAAATTGAGCACCTAAAACCCCACACATTTAAGGTGTTGATGATGATACATTATAAAGAGGGATTTTAAATGATCAGTTTTAGGAAAGACAAGTGAGTGATGTCTGGGACTTTTTATACTGCTTGCAACTGCTTTTCATTTCCATTTGTTTGTGGAACCTGTTGCTGAAAGATTTCACTACTGATAACTGATACAGTGAAAACAAAGTAGTGGACAGCAGTTCTTGGCTGGACCCACCCAGGGGCAGACAGAAGCGCTTCTCGACTGGTCAGTGTGGGACCAGGAACCTCCATGCAGCTCACAGTTGGTATTAATTATGTGACTAGATAAATGGTTGTGGTTTACTTTAAGAGTTTTCAATTCATCCTAGCTTGGATTTTGTATATGAGAATATTTATTTTAGCTATTCCCTCACTAACTTTCTCCTTTATTGGGACCTCTAAATATGATGTAGACAGAGGAAAATGCCTATGGGGTGGTTTATTCATTTAGGTTCCTATTGTTAATTATCCTTGAACAGAAAATCCTCAGTGGTCCTTGAAACCTCAGCTGGCCTTTAGGCATCTCCTTCAGGAAATAGTGATGGATTTTAAGATTATCCTTGAATTAAGGGGTGGGTAGATAAGAGCAAGCCTCTGAAATGGTGCTGCTCAAGGTCTGGGTGCCCGGTGTCAATTATTTTCCTGAGTGATTTGTGAACACTTGGCCTGAATCCCCTTTGTGTGCTCCGTAATGCAACTCAGGTCAGCTGCAGGTATCCTGAAAATAAAGGTCACATTAGAAAGACTGTGGTACAGATGTGTAAACAAACAGAATAATAACAAATTTGAAACCTTGAGTTTTATTTAACTCTTCTCCAGAAGCCTCATCCAATCCATGTTCTGTTAAGTGATTATACTGACCCATAACACTACCTTTTGTTGATAGTTTAATTGCCTAAAATATCAGAAAAAAACCCCAAATTTTCTTGGTAATGAGCAATTTAAAAATTCAAGAGATGTCTGGATCTGGTGCTGGGTGATGTGGTTTAGTGGTTTAGACATTACAGTGGTAGTGCTGGGTTGACCGTTGGACTGGGTGATCTTGAAGGTCTCCTCCAACCTTAATGATTCCATGATTCTATTTATAAATAGAAAATCTTCTTTCCTTTGGTAAAGAGCAACATCAGCTAACATCCTACAGTGTTAAATATCCCACAGCCTCAAAATACTGTTCCTTGATCAAATTTATTTGTATTTCAATGAAGTAAGCATTACAAAAAGATTTTTTTTCCATTGATGATGCTTTTACATTGGGCCCAGTAATGAAAGAATTGGTCAGAGTGACAAATGCTAGTATTACCAGCTAATTAGAATGTCAAGCTTCCAATGTGAATTGGAATTTTATTGTTAATCTGAATAATGCTAAATTCCATACAGTGTTTAAGGAGACCATAATAGATGAAATTTTTCTTTCAGTTGTATTTACAAAATAAATAGCATTTAAGTAATGAAAGACGACAAATTGGTGATATAAACGGAATTTTAATCAAAATACTTCTTTAAGAGTTTTACTGATTCATGTTGCCTTCTGAGAAATGTTTTCTAGCTTCTTCTATGGAAACATTATATAGTAGCTCTTACCCGTGAGTGCAAAGACTCTGGGTACAAGAAAGAAAGAATAGTCATCGCCCCTGGGAGCCAAGAGTCCTTAGTCTGACCTATAAAGGTACTAAATGCTTCTTGTATTGCTTTGAGCAAAGCACTCAAGTTCACATCTGTCAGGAACTTAAGCATATAAAAGATTTTCTTTTGCTAATACTTGAGTTACTCCAATAAATGCAATTTCTCTTTCTGGAAAAACCTTTTAGGGAACACTAGTGCAAATTTTGGCCAAAATATTTTTCATAATGTAGGGGACAATTTCTCATAAAAAGGAGATTGTGAAAGCTATATTTTCAGTTGCCCCATTAATGAAAATTTTCACTTTTTTTCCTTCTTGGCAGTTCAAGTCATGAACTGCCGCTCACTGGTTTTTTTTTTTCACTGTGGCACCTATCACTACTGACATGAAATCTTTCAGCAAGAGATTTCACAAGCAAATGGAAATGAAAAGCAGATGCAAGTGGTATAAAATCCAGCATTTTCATTGTCAAAATCTGCCAATATTGTTTGTGTTATTTGCTAAAAGTGAAGAATACATTTTTTTCTCCTTCTAACACAGATCTTGTATGTCTTTATGTAAACTGTTTATATGAAATTATCACTGGGTCAAAAAAGGGAGATTCAACTGCAATGCTTTTGTTAAAAAGCTTAGAAGAAGATACAATTTTAAAGAACAACAACAACAACAACAAAAAAAAAAACAAAACAAAACAAAAAAAAAAACAACAAAAAAAACCAGAAAAACCAAACCAAACAAACAAACAAAAAAAAAAAAAACAAAACCAAAAAAAACCCACAAAAAACCCACCAAAACCCCAACAAAAGCAAAAACAAAAAAAAAAAAAGAACAAAAAAACCCCCCAAAACAAAACAAAAAGAGTGACTATGTCCTCTGAAATGCCTGAGATTCAAAGATCTATTTAGATGAGGAGCCTGACAACAAGCTCTGCTCCAATCTGTGCACAGAAGTTGCAGCTGCAGGAGAACCTGCTGGCAGTGGCTACATCACGCAGTTGTCCATGGGGAAGTTCTCTGTGACAAGATTTGAGCAGGGGAGCAATGTTAGCTCTAAATTTATCCCTGCTTTTAAATGGGTTTAACTCATGTTGTGGGAAAAGAACAAACTAAGCATCTTCATGAAAAGCAAAATAGTAAAAAATGTTGTTTGCTTTTTTGTTTTCCATCTCACCTATAAAATCTGTAAATGGATCGCTAATTTAATTTTACTTTACTTCCTTTTCTTCACATAGATATTGCACCTCTTTGCAAACCATCTTCCACTGAATGACACATTTTGCTAATATACTTGATTCAACTCAGTTAGTGGTTCTAAAACCTCTTGATTATGTGTAACACATTACTGGAAGTTTACCACTTGCAGTTTGTTTAACTCCCAGGTTGGATGATAAAGTAAAAATATTTTCAGAACTAGGTGATATGGTGTATTAATTTGAAAGTACTTTATTCTTTTGTTGAGAAATGAGTTTTTTCAGTGTCATGGCAATGGACATCAAGTAAGATCAGAATGGGCTAGGTTATCTTTTGGTCAAAGGTTTTGCAAATTTTATCACGAATTTATAGACAGCACTGATTTTTAGAGGGAACAGCACTGTTTCTCAAAGTTACTATGATTCCTTTCCATGGCAGGAGGGTTGGAACTAAAGATGACTTTAAGGCTCCCTTCCAACCCAAAGTATTCTGTGGTTCTGTGACTTTGCATCATGAGAAAATAGCATGGGAGAAAATGAAAATAGTGTTGTTCTGAAAATTGCTCCAATAAACTGTGCAGAAATCATCAGTTTTGATCTCTGTGAAGCTCATGAAAATGTTTATTTCAAAGCTGGCACCTGTAGTGTAGAATTGCATTTGGATCTTCTGTCTCACAAAATTCAGGTGAGATTCACAACACCAGAAAACTTGTAAAATTTAAGCAACAAATAGATGTAGTTGGGGCCCTTCTTAGTCTTTTCCCTCTAGGAATATGCTTTTCTTCTCACACTTTGACATATGTGGACATTTATCCTAACCTTTCTTCCCCATTGCTGGAGTCTTTTGCCATCACCCCATCAGAAGAAAAGGTGGTAGGCACTGTTTGTCTCAGTTCTCCTCTTTGTCTAGATATTTCTGAAGTTTTCTGTTTATACTACCTTGTGCCAGAAACAGGAGGGATTGTGCCAGTTATCAATACAGAAAAGAGACTCCTTGTTTCAGCAAGACATTGCTTGAGGAAATAAGAGAAGGAAGAAAAAGTGGTTTAAAATCTGAAAAGCAACCTTATCAAAACAGTCCCTCCAAATAGTAATTGAAACAAATGGAGACTTCACTCATAGAAGGTAGAAATAAAAACACACTTTGATCTGTCCTGAAATGCGTCTTCTCATCTGACATTCTCGTCAGGGCAAAGATAAGGCAGTTCAGACATTTTGCAAGACCTGACTGTATTTCATATGTAAACAGATGCTGCCCCATGCTCTAATAGTCCTTCGTAGCTTTCCTCTCTAGGGCTTCTGCTTGTATTATCACCCTGTGCTTTGCTGTCTGTCACAAAAATATTTCACGGTGTTGGTCTGTTTTTCCCCAGGTTACCTTAATGACAGGGCCTCTTAAGTATTAAAAGCTGTAGAGGCAGGCTTCGTCTACCACTGAGTGTCTGTAAGGCCTTGGGAAAGAAGCTCTGTGAAACTGTGACTCTGGATGAAAGATATGGGAAAGAGGAATATGTCTTTCTGTGTGTGTGTGTGTGAGTAAGCAAAGGCTAAAGGCAGATGAAATCAAAAAGTCTTAATATGGGGTGTAATCTGCTTTCTAGTGAGTTGTACATTAAAGCTATTGTAGCAATACTGTACAGTATGATTTATTCCTTCCCCCCCTAACCCCAGGCACAAGGAATGGTATTTTGTCAGTTATAAAAAGCTGGAAAACAGTGATGAAATGATCAGTGGAGAAAGGTTGAAGTTTCCTTTTTGTGGTCTTAGAACACAAAACTGCAACCTTCACATACCGAAATAGTGTTATGTTGATACATCTCAAGCCAGCCAGTAATTGGTGGTTTGTAGACATAATCTGATCACAATAATTGTGCATATTTGGATTGTAAATACACATCACCAGAAAAAGACATTAGGAAGCAATCAGAAAGGCTGTAGTAGTAAATGAACATCTGCTGTACTGCTAGACTGTAAAGCTCTTGAAAACAGTGAGAACCGATAATAATTTGGAATAGTAGGAAGGACAGGTTTGCATTCCGCCTCAGTCATCTGTTTGAAATCATCTAAGAGGAACTGACTACTAACCTCGAGGGAAGAGCATTTATTACCAACAGACAAGCTGAAAGTGCGTCTGAGAATCTGTGGTTTTGGTGATGTTTCTTTGCAGTTAGTTCATTAATTTTTGCCAGTATGGAGTTAGTTTGGAGACAGAGAGCTAATGGGAAGAGACTTAACACTTAGAAGTAAGTGTTGCATTTGATAGTCACCATGCTATGATACAAGGGAATTGGCTCAGAGTGTCGTTGGACCTCCTGAAATTTTATATCTTCTGCAACTACACAAAATATGAAAAATTTTGTTCAAGGGGTTCAAAGCAGGATCTTTAAGAATTTTAACTAATCAGTTTGGCTTGGTAACATAGTCTTTTTTCCATTGTTCCAGCTTCAGTATTGAAAGAGAAAGGCACAGAGAAGAAAGTCAGGCAGAAAGGTCTGTTCTTCCATATCTGAGGCAAGGGTTTGTGCAGACAGTGTCGTGTTGCCTTCTCCTGAGGGCTAGGTGGTGTCTAAGGGCATCGGTAGGATGGGTGAGGAGAGTTGCGAGGAGCTGAGGCTCACTCCGCAGCAAAGGCTGATAAATTCTGTGAGGAAGATTTTCCAACATATCAACATTCTGTTTCCAGCAGAATGGGGCACTCTGGGCGGAGGAACATGGCCAATCTTGTGCCCAGTGAACAACCAGCTCCTTGGCTTGTGTTTCTTCCAGCAGCCTCTTCTTTGAGGGGGTAGCCAGGCATGCTCTTTTCTAGGCTGTAGGAACAGCAGACAAAAGTTTATTTGAGCATCTCATAATGGTCACGAGGAACCACTGTCATATGCAAACACCCAGGCATATCTAGGAGTAAAATGCAGGTGGCTTTGGATCCTTCCTGAGGATGCTTATGATCCAACAGTTGGCCAACACAGACCCATTTTCTGCAGATAACATGGAGCAATTTCTGAACTGAGCTGAACAGCAACTAATGGGGGTCTGTGTGTGTGTGATTATGTATTTTGTGACTCTATATACATTCCCAGTGTAACTACAATGACAGGACTGACAATTCAGTCTTGACACTGACATCAGGATGATTATTACGGAATTACTGAGCCATTACACATAGCAAGGAAGAAAAACGGTGGTGTAAAGGTTCTATTTCCCACTGCCCGAACGACCCATCAGGTTGCAACCCATCTGCTTTCCTGAACTGCATGTGTTCCCAGAGACTGCCAAGTACTGGGATGAGAAAAAAGGTGATCTCCAGGGGAGAGAAGAGAGTTTCAGCAGGAACTGAAGGAATGCTCCTGTTGGATAGGAGAAACAAACAAAAAAAAAAAACCAAACAAAAACAGCAGAAAAAAAGAAAATAAAGAAATGTATATTTCAATAAAACTGCTATTGCTGGTGTCTGTAGAAAGATCTGTGGGAGTGCCAGATCCTAGCACTGAACAGCCAGAGAACTCTGCAGCAGAAGACACTGCACTGGATAAATGTAATATTTGAGAGCAGAATAGAAGTAGCTTCTGATCCTCCTCAGCCCTATTTTTTACCAATTCTGTGCAACTGAGCAACTTGAGAGCAAAAATAAATAGGTAAATGGGAGCAGATACCTGAGCAATACTGTGGTGGCTGTGAGATAGGGTGTCTAGGACTGCCCATATCTGCAATGACCCAGAAATTATAGGTCTGTTTAACATGAGGATAAAGGTCTAGATGGTGAGCAGTGTTCCATTATGGGAGTCTTCATTTTCTGACGAGTCTTTGCCTGCAGAATTGGGAATAACTGCTGAACAACAACAAAACCTGTTTTAATTCATCTGGCACAAGGAGGCACTCGGTGTGGTCACATTGCTCTTTAAGGATGAAGGGCAAAATGATAAAGATTTAGTTGACCTCCTGAATACCACAGCCTGGGTCATGTCACCTGGGATGGCTGCAGTTTCCTAGAAAGGTTCCCAAATTGCAGCACCTCTTCTGCAGACATCCGCTCCTCCTCCACATAATTGGAGGCCATAGAGAGAAATGGAGAACAGTCTGCTTCTCCTGTTGTACTCATCCAAGAGTTAATTATTTTCCACATTTTTCTGTCTTCTGTAAGTCCTCGTTTGAACTACACCAGTTCAAGTTTGCTGCCTCTGGACCTCATTAGGTCCTTAACCTGATGAAACCAGAAGTCCTTTCTTGTGGCACAGGGCTCTTTCTTCACACAGGTTGGCACTTATTTCTCAGCTTTGTCTTCAGTAAGCTGCTAAATTGTCCTTCTTTCTTCCCTCAGAAAAAGTGTGCTCTCTGTCCGGTGAGACATTTACATGGCCCTTTGCAGCCTTTAAGATCTTTTTTCAAGTTGCACAGCAGAGCAGGGATCAAAGTCCTTGGTGTTTCCCTGACTTGGGACTTGTAGAGGCTCCTGCTCTTTCCCTGTCAGGCCCAGCTCAGTCCCCAGGCCTGTCACACTACATGAGCCATGCTGCCCAGTGCAGTGGCCACAGACAGAGACAGACAACCAAAAGCTGTTTCCACAGAGCCTGGGGCTACTCCAGCACAACTAGTAACAGCCTGTCTTGGCTCTGCTTTGCCATGTGACTTCATACCAAGCAGGCAATCTTGCAGTCTCGGCACTCAGACCAGCATCTCCTTCCCAGGATGTGTCTTTTCCCTGACCTCCCAGGAGCATGAAATCCCTAGTCCTGCAAGTCTTTAGAGCTGTCGGTAAGGGGGAAGAGGCCCCCAGAGCTGGGTGGCGTACTGTGGAAATGTACCAACAAAAACAGCTTTGGCATTTCCACTGCATTGACAGCTGGTGGATGTTTGCTTGACATGACTGAATCATAACGTATGGCACCAGTCTTCAGGCACAAAGGAATTTCTAAGCCAGACCATTCAGCAGCAGCATGTGGCTGTGCCATGAGGCAGAGGGGAACCTCAACTCCAGTACCTCTAAGGCTTGTTTGAGATGTAGTAGACACACCACCAGCAGTCACCTGGTGAAAATCACTCAAGCCACCTCAGACACTTTGTTAAACAAACCCGCTAGAAGTTTAAAAGTTTTAGCAAGCTGCCTGAATTGCTTGTCAGGTTTTAGAGCTCAGATGCCGTAGGATTTCTGAGTACTGCCCTGAAAGATAAAGGTTTTCCAGTTGTTCAGTTCACTCTGTCTCATGGGGAACAGGGAGGGTAAGCTCCCAAGTCGTGCTGCAGTAGCCTGGACCAAGCAACAAAACTTCATGCAGCAACTCTTAATAAACTAACATAAATACATTTGTAGTCTAACAGGAAAATAGATCAGAAGGGAGAAATATTCTCTGACAAGTGCTAAATAGCTAACCGTCTTGAGTCACTGCATTTTTTTATTATCACAAAAATTTTTGCATTGTAATTGTAATACC
Source organism: Machaerirhynchus nigripectus (assembly GCA_013397975.1). Taxonomy (NCBI): domain Eukaryota; kingdom Metazoa; phylum Chordata; class Aves; order Passeriformes; family Dicruridae; genus Machaerirhynchus; species Machaerirhynchus nigripectus. The sequence continues at coordinate 162,888 of VZRQ01003012.1, read as the reverse complement.
TGGAATCAATAATAAGAAATTGGGTTATAAAGAAACATTGCTGTGATGTTAAATGCATTATTGGCATACTGAAATAATTTACAATCCAATAATCATACCTCTAGCACTGGTTATTGCAAACTGTAATTTGGGAAAGTTAAATCGTGAATCATAATTCAATTCAGTGCTTGACAATTATTCTATTATGCATAAAGATAGTAGGCATAACAATTGGCTTGTTTACCTGGGGAAGAAAGCCTACTCATTTTAATTTTGGATATTCCAACTGGTCGTCTTTTATAAAACAGTTAAACAATAACTCTGCTCTTGCTTACCCTTAAAAATTAAGGGTGATTCCACCAAAGATATGGGCTCCTTTGCATTTTTGTGCCATGGGTCAGAGTATTGGCTCTTGAATTTACATCTTCATGTGGCTATCTTCTGCTCAGCAAGCTTTATATAAGTTAAGAAGAAACTTTCACCGTAATTGTAAATTATTTTGGCTGCATGGTGTGGAGCACTTGTGTAGAAAAGTAGCAGTTTGTTCAGCTCATGGCATGACCTCACCCCTTTAAAACTAATCTAGAGTTATAAAGTGACTCAATTTCAATCAACTGCATTTCTGCAGATTGCCTGATATTATAAGCTGGCAGAGATCTAGAAATTCAAAAACCAAAGCAATACTTTTTAATGACTCAGATGTTGAAATAATCTAGTAATTGGTGTGTGACTTCCAGAACAATGTATTTTATTAGAAGGATTATTGTGCTCTTTCTATCTAGTTTCTCTTTTTGCTTTGTTTTGGAAGACCAGGAACTATGAGACTTGTCATAGCTAGAATCTTAGCTACCTTTATCTGATTAAATATTTTTTGTCATTTTTCATGTATCCCAGCATATCTCTGACATAAGTTTCTTGGGAGAGTGGAATTATGCCGAAGAGGAGTTAAGATATATTCTTTTTCTCTTTGTAAATAAACCTCACAGAAAAGAACCCCGCAAGAAAACTGTGATTCTATTCTTTTTAATTTATCCTCTAAAGTATTGTATAATCCAATTGTTTTTCCACAGCAGTCATCAGAAATTCAGTCTGTAACAATAAAGAGGGAACATTCTTTGTATGCAAAACAACCTTCTGCTTAGGGCTTCTAAAATGAAATTAATACTGCACATGTACAGTGTTCTTATTTTGATGACTCTTCAGATTAGGTGAATAAAAGATATCAGTTTTGTTTAACACAATTTTTTTTTGTGACTGCTGTATAGAACACAGTCTCAGAATAGTGCTTTCCTGGGTTTCCTGGGTTGTCTTTTACCTCTATTAAATAATTTATGAACTTTTTTTCTCTTATCAAATAGGAGGTTTCAGAAAAATATTTTGAGTTTTTTTCCCAAAGGAAAAAAAAATGAAATTGCCTTTACTGACTAAAGTGATTAAAGTGTAAAAATAATTTCTGCCGACAAAGTGATGACCTTGAAAAGTGAGGTACTTCAATTTTTGAAATGGGTTGTTTAAGCCAGCCTACTGACACAGAAGTTTTCTATCCATCTCAAAAAAACCCCGAAAACCCCAAAAACACCACAGATTTTTTTCCTGTTGTCTGGAGGTGCTTTCCATGAGCATGGCTTTCAGGCCTGGGGGATCAGGGAACAATGCAAATCTGGTTAGGGGTACAGCTGTTAATGTGCCCTTGAAACAGAGAACAATATTCAAGCAGTGCTAGTCTCTTATTTTAGAAATGCTTATTTATCTTTTAAAAAGTCTTATTAGAGGTTAAAAGAAATGTTGGTGGGATGTTAGATCACTGAATCAATTTACAAGGAAGGGAATCCAGGTCTTCTCTGGTTGTCAAACTCCAGCTGACTGAAAGGTAATTACCTTTTAAGCCAGAAATATTAATTGCCTGAGAGACTGCCTAGGAAAACAGCAGAATGTTTTTACACATCAGCTGGTCCTTGCAGCCGCCCCAGCTGACACAGGAGATAAACCTGATTTGCTTTTCCAACACCTGAGTGACTTACCTGGAGCCTATAACCTGGAAGATTCTGAAATTATTTTGGTTGTAAGAGTAGTCTATGGTCTACAAAGTCCTTATCCTTGATGCATTTGGGGACAGTCCAGGGCAGTCCCCTCCTGCATAAGCACAGACAAGACTTGGAATTACTATCCAAAATCATTCAGAATCTTCATCAATACCTTTATCTGCAAAACCTGTCCTCACCAAAAAAGAAAAAAAGAAAAAAGGGCAGTCAATAAGCTAGAGTTTATTGGCACCAGAGACAACTGGCACTCCTATACGAATATTTTCTCACCACCTCAAGCTGTTTGTGTCCATTGAGCGTCCTCAGATCATAATCCTTATGTTTAGACTGTAGCTTCCACTAGCTGTAGTTGTTCCCTCTTCATTCCATAAATAGGAGCATTTTGAGATGATTTATTTTTGGTACTTCAATAGGAAGAGTAATATGGTGAATAATGCACTAACTAATGAGGACATCTCTTAATTTGACAGACTAATGGAACACTTTTTATTAAAATAGTTGCATCCAAGCAATTAGCTTCTAATAAGGCAAGTAAATGGGCAAAGCATAAAGGCAGTGTAAACATGTGGCAGATATTGTACCTCTCTGCAATGATTCTGGGTGAGGTTGCAACTTGATGCAAAGCAAAACGGCTCAGCCCAGTTCTAGTATGAGCAAATACTGCACAACTGGTGTATAACAGCTCTCCTATACAAATATTTGCAAAACAAAAGCCGTTTCTGGATTTGTGATACAGGAAGGACTAAAAGTTGAATTTCAAAGCAGAACCTCATATTGTACCTAGCAAGACCAGAGCAAGTGAATATATTTTTCATTTATGCTTGGGTTATGTTTCACTTAACTTCATAACTTGTCTACAGAACCAACAATAAAAAGACCTGATAGAAATTACTATTTCACCTGCTAAACAAAAAAAAAGCTGAACATGACTTGAGAGAGTAATAATCTACTGAGGGAATGTAGACGTGTATGGAATGCAAGGTTTTAATGAAACCACGGGCTATGAGAAAATCCATTCAGGTATTGCTCCAAGAAATCAATTTTTTTTGTGAAGTCAATGACAGCTTGTGACACATGGCATTATGTAGAGAGTTTTGACGGAAGGGATTATGTTCAAACAGAAAAGCTTATCCTTTGATAAACTATGGCTGCATATCTGATACTGTTGTCAAGACTGACCTCAAAAGGCCTTGGCTGCCTCCTGAGTTGCAAATATTTAAGCAAATATTGCTTAAATTTGCAAATATGCTTTTCATCGTTATGCTGCACGTGAGGGAGGACAGACAAAGAGGCTGAAATTCAGGGAAATATGGACAAATTTTTTAATATTTACCCCATAAAATCCAACTGAGGTATTAGCTAGCTGGCCAAGAAAGGGAAAAGTTCCCACATTGCACCTCAGCTTCTGGAAAGTTATCTGATAGCTTCTAAAAGTTCTTTATCCATCAGAAGGCTTGAAACATGCAATGCTTAGGGGCATCATTCACAGTCCCTGAGAAACAATGAACAGGAGGTAGGAAATCAAGCAGGCCTGTAAGGAACAGAGATAGTGATGGGTCATATCACAGAACCATAGAACCACAGAATGGCTGGGGTTGGAAGAGACCTTTAGTTTGACCTACTTCCAACGCCCCTGCCATGGGCAAGGACCCCTTTCACTAGACCAGGTTTCTCAGAGCCCTGACCAACCTGGCCTTGAACAAATCCCGCGACAGGCATGAACAACTTCACAGTGCAACCCATGCCACTGCCTCACCACCCTCGTAGTAAAGAATTTCTTCGTAATATCTAATCTAAATCTGTCCTATGTCACTTTGAAGCCACTATCTTGTCCTTATGAAAAGTCCCTCTCCAGCTCTCTTTTAGCCCCCTGTAAGTACTGGAAGGGTGCTGGAAGGTCTCCCCTAAGCCTTCTCCTTAATAACCCCAACTCTCTCAGCCTGTCTTCCTAGGAGAGGAGCTCCAGTCCTCTTACCATCTTTGTAACACTGCTCTGGACTCCCTCCAACAGGTTCATGTCATTCTTCCGTTGGGTGCTCATCTTCAGGGCAGGACACAGTCCCCATGCATGTTATCTCACACTGACCTTGTTCCTCAGACGTTGCTGAGAATGGCAGAGCCCAGGCATGGAAGTGCTCTTGCAGAGTAATATTGCTATCAGACACAGCAGGCTTTCTATAAGGCAATATAGAGCTTTTACAGTTTGTTGGGTACAGGAGCAGGCAACTCCTAAATATTGAAAGAAAAGTAGGCGAGGCAGAAGGCTGGCTTGGTTGAAGAGGGATCCTCTCTTGGAAATAAGGTGAACAAGGAAGGAGTAAGCCCAGTGGAAGCAAGGTCAGGTGACATGGGAAGAAGACGGAGATGCTGCTCACTACTGTAGGGAGAAAATTTGTGCAGCCAAAGCTCACCTGAAGTTAAAGGTGGCCAGAATTTTGGGGGACAATAGGAAGAGTTTTTTCAAATATATTAATGGCAAAAAGCAGTGTAGAAATAACATCATCTGGTTACAGGATGAGGATGGTCATCTCACAAACAGGGACAGGGGCAAGACAGAAGTGTTTAATGCAGTCTTTGCCTTTGTCTTCAACATGGATGACAGACCAGGGAGATCTCAGTGCCCTGAGCTGGAGGACCAAGACTCTGAGAATGATCAGGTCCCAGTTAACCTTGAGATTGTGCAGGATCTGCTGCTCCAGCTGGATCCCTACAAATCTATAGGGCTTGATGAGATTCATCCAAGAATCCTCAAAGAGCTGGCTGATGTCATTGCAAAGCCTCTTTTGATGATATTTGAGTGGTCTTGGGAATCTGGAGAGGTCCCAGCTGACTGAAAGCTGCCTGATGTTTTCCCAGCATTCAAGAAGGACAAGAAGGATGACTCTGGATACTACAGGCCTGTCAGCCTCACTTCAGTGCCTGGTAAAGTTATGGAGAAGATTATTCTGGGAGGTATTGAAAAATACCTAGAGGACACTGCAGCCATCATCACAGCCAGCACAGCTTCATGGGAGAAAAGTCCTGCTTGTCCAACCTGATTTACTTTTATGACAAGATAAACCATTTAGTTGATCAAGGGAAGCCAGTTAAGTTAGATCTTTTTGGATTTTATAAAGCTTTTGATGCTGTCTCTCAGGATCCTTCCGGAGAAAATGTCCAGCCCACAGCTGTATAAGCACATCATGTGATGGGTGAGCAGCTGGCTCATGGGTCAGGCACAAAGGGTTGTAGTGAAGGGGGTGACACCAGACTGGTGAGCTGTCACTGGTGGGGTTCCACAGGGCTCCAGCCTCAGCCCTGTGCTCTTGAACATCTTCATAAATGACCTGTATGCAGGACTGGAAGGAATACTAAGTCAGTTTACTGATGACACAAAACCGAGAGGAGCTGTCAACTCCCTTGGGGGAAGGGAGGCCCTGCAGAGAGACCTGGACGAATTACAGGGCTGGGAAATCACCACCTATATGAAGTTTAACAAGGATTCTGCACCTGGGGTGGGGAAACCCTGGATGTGTGTATGGACTGGGCAATAAGAGGCTGGAGAGCAGCACTGTGGAAATGGACCTGGGGGTCCTGGTCAAGGGCAAGTTGAACATGAGTGAGCAGTGCCCTGGCAGCCAGGAGGGCCACCCATGTCCTGGGGGGCATCAGGCACAGCATCGCCAGCCGGGCAAGGGAGGGGAT